>JACXGJ010004933.1:0-42252 GCA_016801105.1 Esox niger
ACTGTCATTTCAGCGTTTCCACATTAAAGGCTCTTCTATTGTTATTACAGCGTTTCCACGTGAAAAGCTCTTTGACTGTCATTTCAGCGTTTCCACATTAAAGGCTCTTCTATTGTTATTACAGCGTTTCCACGTGAAAAGCTCTTTGACTGTCATTTCAGCGTTTCCACATTAAAGGCTCTTCTATTGTTATTACAGCCTTTCCACGTGAAAAGCTCTTTGACTGTCATTTCAGCGTTTCCACATTAAATGCTCTTCTATTGTTATTACAGCGTTTCCATGTGAAAAGCTCTTTGACTGTAATTTCAGCGTTTCAAAGTGAAAGGCTCTTCTATTGTTATTACAGCGTTTCCATGTGAAAAGCTCTTTGACTGTCATTTCAGCGTTTCAACGTGAAAGGCTCTTCTATTGTTATTACAGCGTTTCCTTGTGAAAGGCTCTTCTATTGTTATAATGGTGAATCTGAAGGTGAGGGTTTTACGTACGGTGCAGACGCCGCTGGGGTAGTGCTCCTTCACATAGGCCATCAGTGCAATGTCACACGCGTCTCTCCAGGGCCTGAGAGACGCCTCTCCCTCGTGGGGCTGCGGGTCGCTGGCCTCCTTCCTCAGATGGTCGAACTTAAACGACTGCTTGCTGCGGGGGTCAAAGAAACGCCCGTTGCCCAGGTCTCCGTGCTCAGTGATCAGTACCTGGACGGGAGACGGGACACAGATAGATAGAAGTTGTCAGCTGCTGCCCTGATGAGACATGCTCGATCTAAGGGTTCCCACCAAAAGTTAAGTATCCCTTGTTCCCAAATCCGTTTCCATTATTTTGGCCAACAGCAACAAGTCAGATGAGTCGTCAATGTTATAACAACTGGGTAGGAGTCCCAGCTTGTCTGATGCGGCACCCTACCTGATCGTCAGACCCTGGAAGCTTGGCGAGGGTGAACTGATCCATGTTGTACTGGGCAAAGGCACTGTTCGGACAACAGATTACAAACACATTTACACAACAATTCATGAAAAGCATACAACACCCCGACAGAATAAACCGGACACTACTCACTGTGCTGCCCCCTCCCTGAGAAGATTGTCATTGTTGAGCAGCAGCCGGACGTCTGAAACACAGCAATGGCGTTGTTAGGAGATAATGAATGACCAAGAACGTTGTGGCCAGTAAACAAACCGTCCGATTTCTAACACACTCACCGTTGAACACTTCATTGAATTCTCCAGGTGGAGCATGGATGACAAAATTAGCAGCAATGCGGACCTGAATGGAAACACGTTTTTTAATGTAAACTCGCAACAATCTTGGCCATGTAGCTTTTACCACTGATTTGAAATTGAAAATGTTTGCTTTTACTGTGAAGTTGCTCTGGATAAGAGCGTCAGCTAAATGACTCAAATGTAAATGGTATATGGTATTGCATAAGTAGATAGTAGGCCCACTCCCCCAGATCTAAATGACACGGCCAAGTCTCGGGTGAAGCAGAAAGCAGTTGCTGGCTTGGCTTCCTGTCCAGCTTGGCCTACCTCTGCTCTGTCCA
The DNA here is from genome assembly GCA_016801105.1 of Esox niger. Taxonomy (NCBI): domain Eukaryota; kingdom Metazoa; phylum Chordata; class Actinopteri; order Esociformes; family Esocidae; genus Esox; species Esox niger. The sequence goes on from JACXGJ010004933.1 coordinate 1,538, forward strand.
AGCCACTCCTTAGATGGCAGGAGCTTTTCTTAGCGGCTGTAATGCATGCGTAAGCATCTGGTGTCAGAAGCTGAGCCACTGACAGTCTAACATGGAGAAGACACAACTATCCCTCCCTGAATGTCTGCAGTGCACTGAGATTAATTGTCTGAACTGCAGTATCATGGCCTAACTATCCTTCTGTCCAAACTGAGACCCAAAGGCTTTTTAAAACGTTTATTTCCACAGTAAAAGTGCTACTTTGTAACATTGCTCCAGTGCATGCAAACAATACCAACTGCAACAACATTTTCCGGAGTGTTATGCTTCCAAATACTGTTAGGTGTCTTTCACAGCAAATCAGAATTGAGTAAATAACTTATCCTCATTCTACTCGTCTGTACATGTACCTGGCCACACTTCCTGCTTTAGGCCTGACATAAAAGCAGTAGGAATGCTAGACCAGGAGGTATGCAGAAAAAAATGCTTATTTGTAAGCTGCATACACCAAGACCTGTCTAACCCAAGCCTACATATGAAAGTTGTTACGTTTTTGAAAGTTACCAAAATAATTTTCACAATGTATGCTCTTCAGAAGTAGTCCTATTTTGAATAGGGTTTTATACTTACATGATTTCAGTTTTAAAATGAAATCATGACTTACAGATTAATAAAAAGTACATTGTGTTGTAATAGGGTAACTATAATTAATGGGCAATATATTAACAAATACAGAAAATTAGATTATTGCTACTTGCTATCTTCAAAGCTGTCTCTGGGTGTGGAGACTCAGTCAATACAGGAAGTACAGATTATTGGGCTATCTTGCTAGCTAGTTAAACGAGCTAACTAGCAAGCTAATAAATACTTTCATAGTCTAAATTTCATAGTCTATTTGCTGGATTAACTAACGTTTGCTAAACTTGTGAATAACATGAAGACAATAACAAACATTTATACCTCGATAATGTTACAGTATAACTTAATTGTATGGGACAATTGCGCCTGCATTGTCAGCTAGCAAAACGCCAAAGCCTGGCTAATGCAACAGTAAAGCCCAACTAAACTGTCACTGTCTTGACAACAATGCAAAGACATACAACTCGTTAGCTGAGTACTGTAGTTAAGAGTAGTATTCGGTAACTCATCTTTGTGGAAGGTTGCTAACGTATGCAAAAATGTTAACTAACATGTAAACAAACTGCTCTTCATTTCTACACGTAGTCTTCCAACCCTCCAACTAACGTTAATTATACCCCTGTCAATAGTGTAATAGCAGAACAAGGAATATTAGCTAACTAACTCGCTAGCTATTTACCCAGCAAGCTAATGACATAGCTAGCTTAGTTAGCAAGAAGGTAATGTTAGCTAGTTAGATACTCGCTTATCAAACAATGTTGGCAGGCAAATAAATAGACAAAGGAACAAAACAACATGCGGTAATTTAGTTAATGTCGCAAAACATTGAGACAAGCATTTAAAGTACTGTACCTTCTCTTCCTCAGAGAGCTGTTCTTCGAAATCGGCCATCTTGGCTCATATAGGACGAACCTCTGCTGCCAGTGATGATCAACGACAGCACAGAGCGAGGAAGCGGATCTCCACAGTGCCACTGGCACATGATTCCTCTGTTTACAGCACAGCCATCCGGTAGAAACATGGAGGACGCTACCAGTAGTAATCCCCAATCTCTTGGATTTACAGATAAATTAAAATCATGGTTGTCCTGGTCATGGACATACATATGTGCTGTTTGGTTTGCCATGGTTTTAACTATGATCTATGTTCTGCGAAGCCCCTTGAAATTGCAGGACACTCTTACCTCAGGTGAGTTAGCTGACTAGCCACAGTAGCCATCTAAGAATAGACTAGCTAGCTAATGAAGCCAGTCCTCCTGCTAACAAATAGAAATCGAAAGACAGTGCTGGAACTGAACGTTTGACAGTTCCATAGTAAGCTAGCCAGCCAACTGAAAGACAACACATTGCATGAAAACTCATTAGCTATCTAGCTAGCCAGTGTGTCTTCTAGCTAGTAAGCTTTTGCATATGAACTAGCCAGGTAGTTAGCTAGCTAACGTAATTTAAAACAGCAATGAATATTCTGTTTTATAGCTTTGACTGTGTGAATGTGGCTAAACTAGCAAGTTATTGTCAATTTCATCTATGTTTTGTATAGAAATAACATATCGATTAAGTGAATGTATGTGGTAAACACAACATTATCTGCCTCTACCTGCGGTTTTCAATCTGAATGTCTTTTAGGTATGTGCAGTGATATTAATTTGGTTGCGTGATTCATTTGAATTGATTTAGCCTAATTTATGTTGTTTCAGCGTCTGTGTTCTTAAATACGCTGACCCCTAAATTCTATGTGGCACTCACTGGAACTTCCTCGCTCATCTCTGGCCTAATTTTGGTGAGTTGTGATGATAACAGGCTTACTATCTGCAGGGTTTTATTGTTTAGCCCTTAGTGTACTTTGAACACAATGCATTTTTAAATGTGAATGTAGTAGCCTAGTTTCATTGCACAATATTGTCTAATTTAATGGTCTGGAAGATTTGGGTGCTGGTAGATTGCTGCCTTTAAGACTACCAATTCCCTGCCCGCAGATATTTGAGTGGTGGTACTTCCGTAAGTATGGAACTTCGTTCATTGAGCAGGTGTCTGTTAGCCACCTGCGGCCTCTCCTAGGTGGCGTGGAGAGCAGCACCACCACCGGCCTGTTCTCCTCTGTAAATGGAGAGGCTGAGCCAAGACCCAGTGTCTCAGGTAATCATTTAACGTCTTATGCTCTGGAAAAACACAACTAGTTCTTATTAGTAAGTGTAAAGAGCGCACAGAAAACATTTTCCAATGCTTAACAAAAACAAATGATTTCTAATTGGACATGTTCATGTACTCTTTCAGTCCATTTTATTCTACAAAGTGGCTCAGGTTTGCAAGGCCATCAGTGCTGCAATGTGATGCAAAATAATAATACAACAGCACTGTTTTTTGCAGAGTGTAAAGTTTGGAGGAATCCTTTAAATCTATTCAGAGGGGCTGAATACAGCAGGTATGTGCACTCCACCACAGGATGTCACTAGTGCTGAGTTTAGCTAAACCTGCCTCTTGACTGAAGTTAATAAACTAATCAACATTTCAACCCACTTGAAGGTATACCTGGGTGACTGGAAAAGAGCCCTTAACCTACTACGATATGAACCTGTCAGCTCAGGACCACCAGACGTTCTTTACTGGTGACACTCAGCAACTCAAGCTTGAAGACACTGGTTAGAATCAAAGCCTTTCAATGGGTATATCTGTGAAGAGAGAAAATAAGATGCTCTTTTTAACTGCTGTCCATATTGGCCTCACAGCTAGTGTGTCTGTGAACAGTGTTCTGGAACCATGTCTATACAGTTTCAGTGTTTGTCTTTTTCGGTCCTTTTTCAGTGATGCAGAAGGCCTGGAGGGAGAGGAACCCCCAAGCTCGGATAAGAGCAGCTTACCAGGCCATAGAAATGAACCACGAGTGAGTTCCACCATCGTTCAGAAAACACAGCATGCTAATTTAGGATCATCCTTACAGTTTTTGGTCTTATTCAGTAAAAACAAGCAAGCACATCATACTGCTAGAACATGTAGCACAATGTCTTCCCTATGGTTTTTAGGTGTGCTGCAGCCTATGTGCTCCTTGCCGAGGAGGAAGCCACCACCATCACAGAGGCTGAGAGGCTGTTTAAACAGGCCCTGCGAAGTGGTAAGTGATGACATGGAGTCCTGGACCACATCCCAAGCAACTGGCCTCTGACCCTTAAAGACTTGTTCACACCAGGCATGGCAAAATGTATGCATTCTGGTGGAAGTCCACCATATTTCACTAAAAAACAATCCACACCGCTCTTGCAACTCTACAGCACTCGGCCAGATTTGGGACGGCAGTAGTGTCGCATGAGTTGAAATTCTGTATCAGAAACATAAGTGGATTAACCACCGAAGAAAAGCGAATATGTTGCTTCCAACTATGTGTTTATGGGATTGCATAAAAAGCTTTGACAGATCAGTATTTGTAGTAGCCTTAAAAATATACTTATGCTAAATATTTGACGAAATTGGTCAAATGTACAACTTCCTTTCCAAGTGTTTTGAGTGAGGAAACTTTCTCACTCAAAACTTTCCTTTTCAGCTTTGGAAGGAAAGAAAAAGGTGCAGTGGTCTCTTCATTTTTTTAACAAGAATTTTACACACTGCTGATTTTTCTGGTTTTCCTACTAACAAAGCATGTAGAGGTCTGTCATTTTCACCATAGGTACACTTCAACTGTGAGAGACGGAATCTAAAACAAAAATCCTGAAAACCACATTGTATGATTTTTTAAATAATTAATTTGCATTTTATTGCATGAGATAAGTAGAAAATGGAAGAAGTTCAAGATGACTGTCAATCTCCCTCAGTCTGGGGCTCCATGCAAGATCTCACCTTGTGGGGCATCAATGATCATAAGGAAGGTGAGTGATCAGCTCAGAACCACACGGCAGGACCTGGTCAATGACCTGAAGAGAGATGGGACAAATAGTCACAGTCTCAAAGAAAACCATTAGTAACACACTACGCCGTCATGGATTAATATCCTGCATCACACGCAAGGTCCCCCTGCTCAAGCCAGCGCTGGTCCAGGCCCGTGTGAAGTTCGCCAATGACCATCTGGATGATCCAAAGGCGGAATGGGAGGTCATGTGGTCTGATGAGACAAAAATTGTGCTTTTTGGTCTAAACTCCACTCGCCGTGTTTGGAGGAAGAAGGATGAGTACAACCCCAAGAACACCATCCCAACCGTGAAGCATGGAAGTGGAAACATCATTCTTTGGGGATGCTTTTCTGCAAAGGGGACAGGACGACTGCACCGTATTGAGGGGAGGATGGATGGGGCCATGTATCGCGGCCAACAACCTCCTTCCCTAAGTAAGAGCATTGAAGATGGGTCGTGGCTGGGTCTTCCAGCATGACAACGACCCGAAACACACAGCCAGGTCAACTAAGGAATGGCTCCGTAAGAAGCATCTCAAGGTCCTGGAGTGGCCTAGCCAGTCTCCAGACCTGAACCCAATAGAAAATCTTTGGAGGGAGCTGAAAGTCCGTATTGCCCAGCGACAGCCCCGAAACCTGAAGGATCTGGAGAAGGTGTGGGCCAAAATCCCTGCTGCAGTGTGTGCAAACCTTGTCAAGAACTACAGGAAACGTATGATCTCTGTAATTGCAAACAAAGGTTTCTGTACCAAATATTAATCAATTATTAATCAAATATTAATCAAAGTATCAAATACTTTTGTCATGCAATAAAATGCAAATTAATTATTTAAAAATAGTTTAATGTGATTTTCTGGATTTTTTATTTAGATTCTGTCTCTCACAGTTGAAGTGTACCTATGATAAAAAATACAGACCTCTACATGCTTTGTAAGTAGGACAACCTGCAAAATCAGCAGTGTATCAAATACTTGTTCTCCCCACTGTACACAGTGAATATAAAAAGTCTACACCCCCCTGTTCAAATGCCAGTTAAATGAATGAGACAAAGATAAATTATGTCAGAACTTTTTCCCCCTTTAAGGTGATCTACAATGTGAACAATTCAATTGAAAAACAAACTGAAATCTTTGAGGGGTAAAAATAAAAAACAAAAACTTGGGTGTGCACGCCCTCTTATCACAAATGAAGTTCAGCTGGTGTAGTAGGACTTTCCTGAAATGTTCTGAGTTACATCTCAGAGCAAAAGCCATGATCTGCAGAGAGCTTCCAAAGCATCAGAATGATCTCATTGTTGAAAGATATCAGTCAGGATAAGGTAAAAAAAAAAAATCCAAAACATTAGTTATACAATGGAACATAGTGAAGACTGATTTTCAAGTGGAGAAAATATCGCACAACACAGACATTACCAAGAACTGGATGTTCCTCAAACTGATGAAAAGACAAGAAGAACTGGTCAGGTAGGCCTACAGCCACATTAAAGGAGCTACAGGAATTTTTGGCAAGCACTGGCTGTGTTTACATCCGTATTTTTCATATGAATTGGCTATGGGGTAGGGTGGCAAGACTGAAGCCTTTTCTTACAAAGAAAAACATCTAAGCTGCTGAAGTTTGCAAAAACAAAGCAAGTTGGAAAATGTTTTATAGTATGATGAAACCAAGGTTGAACTTTTTGGCCATTATTCCAAAAGGTATGTTTGGTGCAAAAACTTATGAACAGTTCCAAATACCAGGCAGTTTTGGCACAAAACTTTCAGGCATCCATTAGAAAGCTGAAAATGAAGAATTTCACCTTTCAGTATGACAACGACCCAAAGCACACATCCAAATCCACAAAAGCATGGCTTCACCAGAAGAAGATTCATGTTTTGGAATGGCTCAGCCAGAGCCCAGACCTGAATCCAATTGAACATCTGTGGGGTGAACTGAAGAGGGCTGTGCACAGGAGATGTCCCTGTAATCTTTTGCAAAGAAGAGTGGGCAAATATTGCCACATCAAGATGTGCCATGCTAATTGACTCCTACCCAAAAAGACTGAGTGCTGTAATAAAATCAAAAGGTGCTTCAAGAAAGTATTAGTTTAAGGGTGTGCACATTTATGCAGGTTTTTTGTTATTCCCCCTCAGATTTCAGTTTGTTTTTCAATTGAATTATTCACATTATAGGTCACATAGGTCAAAGGTGGAAAAGGTTCTGACATGATTTCTCATTTTTACCACACACCAGGCATTTTAACAGGGTTGTGTAGTCTTCATACCCACTGTATATAACATTGCTGTGTTTCCGGTAATTTTTTGTCATGTCTGGTTGCAAACAAGGCTTTAGGTTAAATTATTGGTCGGCGTTAAGAACTTTAGAATTAAAATGCATACCAACCCCATGTGTCATTGGGGCAAGAGAAGGCCGGAGCAAATCGCTGCCAAGCACCTGCCTGGGATTTTGAGGTCATTTTGATCTTTGGCTTAGCGCATCAGCTATTGTGATCAGCTCTTGCGTTGTGGCAAGGTTATAATCTTGAATTGAACATTGTGGAATTGGAAAAATTGTTTCAAATATTACATAATATTACATGCATTGCATTTCCTCTTCTCCATAGCTGGAAAAGACATCAACCTGTTGGTGTATATAAAGCGCAGGCTGGCAATGTGTGCACGCAAGCTGGGCCGCATCAAGGAGGCAGTGAAAATGATGCGAGATGTAAGGTTCTTATGTTCTGTGTTATGGAAGTGTTGGTTTGATTCTAGGTAGGTTTTTTAATTGATTGATATCATTGACTACAGGGAGGGTTCTGGTGTTCCAGCTCTGAATCATTTAAGAGGAGAACAAACTGAAGTGCTCTATGTTGTTCTTGCCTAAAGACCTTTTAATACTGATTACTCCTGACCTTATAGGATTGCTTCTCTCACTTGCTCCTCCTTATGTTCTCCCAGTTAATGAAAGAATTCCCACTTTTGGGAATGTTGAATATACATGAAAACCTGCTGGAGGCCCTACTGGAGCTTCAGGCCTACGCTGATGTACAAGCAGTGCTCGCCAAATATGACGGTAAGATGGATGTCAAGGACAATGCCCAGTCTCTGCACTGTCCAGGGTGGTTGGGTGGGACGTCAGACAGGGATTGCACGGAAAAAAATGTTTTGGTGCAAGTACAGCATAACAACTTGAAAATAATAGAGATTGTCAAATCCATTTATCATCTAAAATAATAAGTAAAAAAATAACATTAATCTTTAATGCTATTGATTGAGACACAGGAGCACATGTTTCAAGCCAACCAACTACGATAACTTTGAAGTAACCATGTTCTCCTTGTAGATATCAGCTTGCCAAAGTCAGCCACTATATGCTACACATCTGCACTGCTGAAAGCACGGGCTGTATCAGATAAGTAAGTGTCCATTTATAAAGACTCATTTGCATTTTGATGGAAATGTGGGGCAAATTAGATTTAAAGCTGGAATCATTATTTTTAAAATAACTGTGGCATCCCCACCTGTGTTTTGGTAAAAGCTGATCGATGGGTCTAGAGCAGGGGTGCCCAATCCTGGTCCTGGAGATCTACCATCATGTAGACTTTCTCTGTGACCCTAGTTGTGACTAACCTGGCTTAGTTTTTCATCCAGCTCTTTATTAGAATCAGGTGGGCAAAATTAGGGTTGGAGTGAACCTATAGGATGGTAGCTCTCGAGGACCAGGATTGGACACCCCTGGTCTAGAGAAATCCTCTCTTAAGCTCATAGACAAAGCATTTAAAACCAGGCCTGTCAATCCAACGTAATTTTTTTTCATATGTTAATTACATTGATTCAGTAACTATCAATATAGGTGATGATAACGTACTTTTTTTGTCAAGTGAAAAGATGAGAGAATCATGGAAACACCTCCTCTTTTACTGCAGAAGGGATTGTGGTCTATATTACCCCAAAACATGCATGGATGCATACATCGAAAAGCCACCGGAAATAGACCATTCAGGGAACGTTTGGCATATTATTTTCAGTGTGCTATGGTTTGGGACATTCTAATCTTCTAGCATACTCAGGGCCGGCTCCAGGCATAAGCAACTTAAGCGGTTGCTTGGGGCCCCCAGCCGCTAGGGGACCTCTGACTGCTCCCAACTAATAGAAAAGATGGGGCCCCAAATGTCTAGAGCCAGCACTACATACACTAATCTGGCATGCTATATATTATGCATGTATGCGATTTGTGATTCAATCTCTGTGTGATTTCTGTGTGCGCACACAGCCCTGCAGAATCATGCCCTTTTATATGGGGATTGGCGGGGAATATACCTATGCTAATTAAGAACTGGCACGTGCTTTCAATTTACAAGGACAGTGGGATTCATCATTATAAGAACATGGGTGTGGACAATTCTGCTGTTTAATAACTCGTTATGAATCTGGTATAGACTTTTCTTATGACCTTTCTCACAAAAAAAATGTAAGTAAAAGTTTAGGATGATATTTGTCAATGAGGCTCATTTTGTACAACAAACCAGTTGGAATAAGTAAACAATGCATTTCTAGCCTAAGGCACACCTGTGCAATACTCATGCTGTCTGATCAGCATCTTGATACGCCACACCTGTGAGGTGGATGGATTATCTCGGCCAAGGAGAAGTTCTCACTAACACACATGTAGACAGATTTGTGAACAATATTTGAGAGAAATAGGCCTTTTGTGTAGATAGAGAAATTCTTAGATCTTTGAGTTCAGCTCATGATAAATGGGGGTGAAAATAAAAGTGCTGCGTTTCGAATTTTGTTCAGTGTATGTCCACAATTTGTGGTGAAAATAGCTTTGATTGTGCAATACAGTTAATGACTTAATTTTTCCTGTACATTCCCACATTGAGAATGTAATAATGCAATGAAAATGGCAATCCCCTTTTAGTGCAGCTGCCTTGTCAGTAGGAATACATTTACCATTGTGACATTACCAGTTAAATCAACCAGTTCCAATACCACCAACTGCCACATTGTAACTTGCATACAGAGCAAGACAGTTCATTTTGATGGAACCTATGTAGAAGTTTTGCATTGTAATATGTTATTATATCTTTAATACCGAATATCTAAATACCGTATATGTTCAGTAGTAGGGGAATTATAGATTCCACAAGGCTTACTCGCCAGGTGGGAGCTAATCAGGCCAAGCTGTTTTAACATTGGTCAGCTGACTATATTGATACATTTAACCATGCAGAAGGTTTACATCAATATAGTTGATTTTATCATGGACATATGCAAGTATGGGGATTCTGTCTACTGCCAGTCTAATCTTCAGGACTTGTTTATGGGGCGTCAAGGGCGAGTTCCTGGACACACGTCATGCCTACTCCTTCCAAAACATCTTGTTCAATGGAAGTGCAGGATACCCCACTTGAAGCTGTCTTCCTGGTTTCTCTCTTACTACTGGCCTGTCTCTCTGTCTAAATCCTTGGCAGGTTTTCTCCTGAAGCAGCGTCTCGGCGGGGCCTGAGCACTGCAGAGATGAACGCAGTGGAGGCTATACACAGAGCTGTGGAGTTTAACCCACATGTGCCAAAGGTAAGTCCCTCAGCCACAGGTCTGGATGCTGCTTACCCAATCCACGTCCTGACCTTAACCAATAGTGGATGAAACACAAAGACTTATGCATAACTTTGTCTGAACATTTGGTTAGATTTATTTGAGCAAAGCTTTTTTAAATGTTTTTTATGATACTATAGCTATTTATTTAGGTACTTTGTTTGGGGGGGGGGGGGTGACAGAAGAGAGGTCATTAACTTCTCTAAGTGAAGTTTGCAGCTTGCTCCCCTATAGGACCTGTAATGACCTAAAATAACCAGAAGGTGTCAGTATTGCTAAGCATAACTCGCAATCAGCTGGACCAGACCTCTGAACCACTAATTTCCACTGCAATAGAACATGGGTGAAGAGCACAGTAATTATTATTCCACTGACATGATATCTATCAGTGAGTTTGTTCATAGTGAGATCTGGGTACTGTTCAGTTGGACATACCATAGCGAAATGGTTTGCAACTTAACACCCAAACCTGTGTTCTTATTGCGTGAGGTCAGGTAGCACATCCCCCATTTTCAAAGGGTTTCTACATACTGAAGTGGACCCTGAGGTGCAGTGTCTGATCATGGATATGACTAGGCTCTGGTCTGGCCAACAACAAGGGGCCCCTTCTGCAGACAGACAGTCAGAAACCACCCCATCTCTTCCCACAGGGATTAGGCTTGGATGTCCCATAGTGAAAGACACACACACACACACACACACACACACACACACACACACACACACACACACAGGCATGCACTTACACATGCACTTGTGTGTGTATGTGTGTGTGTGAGCTGCTATGTGTGACAGTCACAGGCAGCGAGGGGGAAACTTGCTTTGATGCAGGCTTTGATGTGAGGGCCCCCATCCTGAGCTTCTCCCCCCCCCCCCCCCCCCCCCCCCCCCCCCCCCCCCCCCCCCCCCCCCCCCCCCCCCCCCCCCCCCCCCCCCCCCCCCCCCCCCCCCCCCCCCCCCCCCCCCCCCCCCCCCCCCCCCCCACCCCACCCCGCCCCGGGGGCATCGCGGCCCCCTCTGTCTAAACCCCCCCCACCCCGGGCGTTGACACACTACCAGGGCGGCTCGGCCACTAACTTAGTGATCCCGGAGATTGTTTAGGGCCTCTGCTCTCAGACGATACAGAGCTGTGAAATGCTGAATATATCCCCCCGTGTGTTTCAGTCGTCCTGTTAAAGAAGGCCATCCCCCGTTTTAGCCTTTTACGTGGGGTTCACGTCTCATGACATACCGACCTTGGGAGCCTGAGTCTCAATAAGACCGATGACACAGCCGTGCCGTCAAAACGTGTCATCAGGAGCCCGGGGGTGGATGGGCGTTGTCATGTGATGTCGTCAGATACTCTGCCGCTGGCGAGATCATTTCCTGGTCTGTCTGTTCCCGTCAGTCTGTTCCCGTCAGAATTGTCCCGATTTGATTGATTGATTTCTCGTCAAGGTGAGTCCCGTGGAGATCTTATCGATGCCCTACTTTGTGTGTCCCTGCGGAGCTGTGTCACAACCTGTCTGAATGGTCACTAAGTGCACCTGTAGCTGTAGAGCAGAGGAATGCTTGGTCTGGGCTGTTTTCTGCCCAGCAGCCGGAGTTCACACACAGATGCCACTGGTTCACTGGACTGGAGCGAGCTGCTTTGGGCCTGTTGTGGGTGGGCTTTCATTCCCAGCAGCTTCCCCGCATTCCCGGCTTCAATCAACGAGCAAGACCCACGATTCCCCCCCAGCCTCTGCAACGTGACCCCCTCAACAGCCAACCATCCTTCCAGCCAGCCAGTCATTCCCCATCCGCCAGCCAGCCAGTCACTCCCCCCATCCGCCAGCCAGCCAGTCACCCTCCCCATACGCCAGCCAGCCAGTCACCCTCCCCATACGCCAGCCAGCCAGTCACCCTCCCCATCCGCCAGCCAGCCAGTCACTCCCCATCCGCCAGCCAGCCAGTCACTCCCTACCCGCCAGCCAGCCAGTCAGTCACTCCCTACCCGCCAGCCAGCCAGTCACTCCCCACCCGCCAGCCAGCCAGTCACTCCCCACCCGCCAGCCAGCCAGCCTGTCCCCATTGGCCTGCCTGTCCCCATTGGCCTGCCGGCCAGCCTCCAACACACAGCCAGTCTATGAACAGTGGTGTAATGAAGGCAAGATTTATTGGCATTCTGGGAGGTCAGGCGTGGGGAGTGTTAGGGCCGGCATCGCAGCAGGCCAGCGAGGATTATATATGGACATCACGCTACATCACATGAACAGACTCCACACACCCAGCTGTTTCAGCGCTCCGCTTGCCCGCCCCAGCCCCCCACGTACTCTCCACTCTTCAGCCCGTCAGTCCCAATCAGGCTCATTCTCCCCCCACCTAGGAAAGTTGAAGAGTCGCAAAGAGGGTTGGTCAAATGTCGGGCCGACTGAATGACTTTTTACACAGTTGCGCGGGTACCACTTGGAACGCGCCGCGCCTGGTAGCCCTTGTCTTGGCCAGGCCTTCCTGTGGGTGGGGTGAGAGAGTAGAGGGAGCCTCCGGTCAGGCACTAGAAAGACGGCGTGATGCCAGGCCTGAAATGTAGGAGTAGCTCTGAGTTGATAGACATACTGCCTGCTAGGAAAAAGGGCCTTGGCAACAGATCTACAGTAAGATCTGCTTCTTCTTGCCCTGTCCAGAACATATTTACTGGAAGAATGGGAATTGGGTACAAAACCAGTGTACAGGATCACTATCATCATCCTGTGAGGTGCCAGAAGTGCCCAGAGGTCACCTGTATCCTACGCGAGCCAGGGGCTAGCTCATGTCATTGTCGTCGATGAGTACCATTGTTCTAAATGCCAAAGATTAAAATCAAAGAGGGGCTTATGAGACCTGCTCCGGCTTAGGAGTGTTCCAAGATAAAAGGGGAATGTCAGTGCAACTCAATCCCCTCATCAAAGAGACAACTGGGGGGGGGGGAGCGGGGGGGCGCAGAGTGGAGCCGGGCAACACTGAGGACCGAGGTGTTACCCAGCCTTATGCCAGGGCATGCCAGGCGGAACAGCTGCCAGTCGAATTCTTAGTTTACCGTCTACCCTCTCATCTAAGGCCCTGGTATAGGTGGTATTTGTGCTGGTAACATTCAGTGAAGAATGCAGTCATTCTACACCCTTAATGTTCATCTCTGGACCTCAAAGCCTGTTCCGCTGTTTTGTTTTTCACCCTCTAATCAAGACCTGATTTAGTCCGGGGACACCAGGTGGGTGTAGTTAATCAGCTGGTAGAAACGTTATGTCCAAGGACACGGAAGCGCTGCACTCATTTGAAAGAGTACGTTCTGATCAAAATAAAGGTTTTAACTTTTGCCCATTCTTAGAAACGTTTGCCCATTCTGTAGACGCCTGTCCACAGAAGCAATCTATCAATCAGACTGCTAACTCTCCACCATGGCCAAGACCAAATACTTTCCCCCCTCACTGTATGTGTTGGGTGTATGTGTTGTTTATTTGTGTTGTGTTTCTGTACACCATGTGCTGCCGTTGTTATTGCTATGTTCACCAGTGCATTCTTGCGTCTTAACATTTTATTACGCCGCTCCTTTTCTTTTTTGGCTGTCTCTTTTCAATGTATTCAAATTTTTCAGCCTCTAGCACAGCAGCCAATTGTACAATCACAGAGACAATGTATAAAAGGCTCTAATTTCCACACGCTTCATGGTTATGGGTGTAAATAATGCATCTCAACCTCATTTCAATGTGATGGAGTACAGGGGGAAAGGAACAAAACTTGTGTCAATGTTCAAATACTTATGGACTGCACAGTGTACCAGTCACCGTCACAGCTGAAACACTGCAGCCAGCCTCCACACCACCACCGCCGTCTGTCCCTCGGGAACAGGAGTGGAGAGTTAGGGGCTGGTGTCCCCTCTCCTGCCCCCGGGCCCCTGGGTGCGGCCCCCTAGGGCGGAGCGGCTCTGAGTTGGGCCGGCTGGCTGAGCCTGTGACCGTGAGGGGATTAGGCAGGATTATCTTTAGGGTAACCTTCCCAAACCCATGGTCCTATAAAACAGGCTGCCCGGGAATCCCACCAGACCCCCCCCTCCCCCAGCCGGCCCCCGTCGCCCAGGGGAACAGTTCAGGGGGAGATTACCTCCACGGCCATGCCACCACAAACACACACACACACACACACACACACACACACACAGTCCTCCACACTGGGAAAAGTGCTACCAAATTCAGTAGGACCAATTTATATAGGTGCGTGCGTACTTTGAACGTAACAACAACCATCAACCCAGTAGACGGTGGCTGTGGATTGTCCCCACTTGAACAGTGTTCTCTTAACAAATAGCTGACATGAGGACAAGTGTTTTCCAGCTATCCTCCACCCAGGGATTCCTCCCTCAGTAGGATGTGGATGAGGCGCCATGCTCCTATTAGCGCAGTCTAATAGTCCTATTTTGTCGTTTGCCAGCTGCACACAGGAAAAATGGTAGGAAGGTGATGTAACCGCCTCTGACTAACGTTCCGTCATGGTGTTCTTGTCCCGCCCGTAGTATTTATTAGAAATGAAGAGCCTCATCCTGCCTCCAGAACACATCCTGAAGAGGGGGGACAGTGAGGCGGTGGCCTACGCCTTCTTTCACCTGCAGCACTGGAAGAGGGCAGAGGGAGCGTTAAACCTGTTACACTGTACCTGGGAAGGCAGTACGTAATGGCACACGGAGTCATCTATTGGTCAATTTGTTGCTTGGTTGATTGATTGTTGTGTTTTTATTGGTTGCTTAATTAACAGCGTGACTGATGATCGGCGACGCACGTTCACCGCCTTATCAAAGGGTGTTTGTGCAAAGGCATTAAAAACGTATCTTAGCGCGTACACTGTCCAATGCTCCCCCCTTGTTCCCCATTTCTCTCAGCTTTTCGGATAATTCCCTACCCCCTAGAGAAGGGTCACCTGTTTTACCCCTACCCCGGCTGTACAGAGACGGCAGATCGGGAACTGCTTCCCTGTAAGTATTTGGACCAGTTCCAGCTGTCCAGGACATGCCACGCAACGGTCAGTTCTGCTGACGCTAGGCACCTACCTCTCTGACGCCATGCTCTTGCCTCTCCATCTTTTTCTCCATTGCGCTCTCTCTCTCTCTTCCTCTATCTGTCAATTTCTATCTCTCTTTTCTGTCTGCCCATTTCTCTCTATTCGCTCTTCGGGCAGCTTTTCACGAGGTGTCCGTTTACCCGAAGAAAGAGCTTCCCTTCTTCATCCTGTTCACAGCGGGCCTCTGCTCCTTCACCGCCATGCTGGCCATGCTAACGCACCAGTTCCCCGAGCTCATGGGCGTCTTTGCCAAAGCAGTAAGTATCGGGGGGCTTGTCCTCTGTTTATAAATGAACACACAATTATATCTGGTGCTTTGCCAAAACCTAGGATATCAGCATGTAATAGGAATCATCGTCTGACGTTGGACCTTATATCTGTGGCCGGGAGACATTCTGGTTTTACTGGGGATGGATGGAACAGGTAAAGAAAGTGGTGTCCGTTCTGTTAACGCGTGCTCTCTGACCCTGTTGACCTTCTGTGGGTCTGCCTCTCGTCTCTTGTCAACAACAAGGCTCAAGGACCAAAGGTAGGGGAATGTCTCCAGGCTTTTCAAACTGGCGTCTCAGCTGTTGCAAGATACATTGCAATTTTTCAGTCGCCCGACCATTTAATCAGACCGGACACCTTTTTTGGCTACAAGTTCGGCTCCTTAACTAAGTGGGCGGTTTTCTATCCAAGGTGTGAGAATGAAACACCGCTGTCCCACATCCTGTCGCCCGAGTTGATTTTCTTCGTACTGTATCACAGATTCAGAAGGGCTGAAGCCCTGAGCCAACGAAGTAGTTGCAGTTGCCCACAGTTCAGATAGCACAATATGAAGATCATTCACAGAGCCACACCAGTTAAAAAAAAAAGCATGAACTCCTAAGGGAGGTGACATGGGACTGTCTCAGCCGGAAAAGGCTAGTCGGGCGTCGCCGTGCTTCCCAGTTCCCGTTCTTGTGAGTGGGACGCATACGGAGATCCCGTAGGACGTTTACCGCACCTCCGCTCAGAAGCTTGGGCTGACATTTCAGACCCCGGGGACGTGGCTCCCTTGGATGCCAGTTTTCCACAGAACCCCACCCTGTCAGGGAAGTTGTTTAGGGGAGCAGGAACTCCCATCCAGAGAATGCAGAGGATCAGCTTTAGGATGATAAAGTGTGCCTGTCACTCTACAGCACGCTAACACCTTCGTTCAGTTCCTCTCATGGGGCTGTTCCCAGGCTTAATATCTTAATGCGCCGAGCCTGTTAAACATCAAAAGCAATGAAAACTGCTTTCCCGTTGCCCCCATGGTGCATTTCCTGAGCCCACTGTCCCGAACGTAATGGGAATATACGGGTGCCGAAAGAGCCCTGAGCCTGGTTCTGACAACACAATCCCACACGGGCTTACAGTGCACACGCATTAGTTCCAGGGCGTCGGCGTTGCATTTCATGCCTGTTATTTAGTCTCTTTTTCGTATTTATTTTCGAGGCCGCTCGGCAGACTGTCCGGGATTTTCTGTTTTGAACTCGTTTGGCCAGGCCTCTCTGTCATGCTAATCCCCTGTTTACGACGCTGCTGTTTATTAGCTCTCACTTTACACAGCCGAGCAGAGCAGGGCCATTAGCCTGGGCAAAAAAACAAGCCCGCAGAGGCCGGCTCGCACTCGCACATTTTGTTATGGGAACGGCTGTCTTTAGATAGCTGTTTTACAGCGCGCCGGAGAGCCTGGTTTTTGTAAGGGCCAGATAGAGACCCCACATGAAAGCCTTCGTGGGCTAGAGAGGAACTGGCCCGGCCCAGACGGCTCTCTGAGAAGAAACAGAGGTCCCCACCAAGCAGAATGGTCCCTTTGAATCTGGTCTTTAACAGCACAGTGAGGGTGAGCACCCCCACCAAACACACACACTTCCTCTTATCCACTCCTGTCCCAACAACATGGCTCTCTTACCTGTCTTCAACTGTCATTTATTAGGCTACATACTACTATGATTATTGACGGTCCTAGATTCCTTCGAGATGTGTTTTGTAACTCACTCCCATTAAAAGCGAGGCTCAATGTTGTTTTCGGGCGTAGGTGAATGGAGTGGTATGACGACCGAGAAAGTTTGTGTTTGTGGATATCTTATTTGACTGGGTGTTTTGAAACACTTTGAATCATCTTGACTCACGCTGTTTAGGCCCTGGGCTGACGCGGCTGTTGACCTGTGATTATTGAAATGTTTACCGAAAGGGCTTGTTGTTATAAACACAAGCAGATTTGGACAAAATACACTTCTACGGAGGAATGTGTGAAGATCAGACCAAGACCACGCTCTGTACCTTCCCACCCTGCCATGTCCTGTACGATTTCACCTGGCCTGCCCCGAACCAGCAAAAATAAATCACTTGAGTGATAGCCAACAATTCTTTCTACTAGAACAATTAGCTAACATTTTGAAATGTTTATTTTAATCAAATCAAATATATGCACTCAGCAAATCTAATGCTTTAAAAGCACATTTAATGATGACATTTCATAAATGTGGAGTAATAGTGTTATTATGATAACTGTTATTAGTATATTAATATTAATATTAATAAGAGATCAACGAGATCTGATGCTTTGCAGATTTTACGTTACCCTCCTGGGGCTCATTTATCAATCATGTGTAAGCACACAGTATAAATATGTATTTGCCCAATTCACTAGCCTACGTTTGACCATCTGTTACTTTATTTCACTACTTGGCACTGTGCGTACATTTTTGTCACGGTCATGGCTGTGCGTAAATTTACAAACCTTCTCAAGCAGACATTTACGTTGATAAATCTCTGACTTTCACATGGAAATTATTGCACGCTTCGGTAAATGTACAGATTACCTGCATGGAGTTTCTAGGTTGTTGTTGCCAACTTGGAAGGCCTCATTTCTTCCTCACCATTACCAAAAGGATATTCCCCAGGATATAGAACATCTTTGTCCATCCCCTAACATTGAGAGCAGTGCTTTTTCCCATATCAAGTATGAAAAGAATCCATAGCCTATAAATTTGCTGTTGTACATTGATAAAATGTATTTTATGTGTCAAATTGAAACATAATATACATTATTAATATTTTAGATTAATAACAATGTCTCAAGCCAAACCAAGGAAAACTAAACATGAGCCTTCTGGTCAATAATCTGGATATGTGCACCGCATTTCCTTAAAGGTACACTCCAATCGCTTGACCCACTGAAATTGCAGAGCACATCCAAAATCACAGGTTTGAAGAAGTGATATCACGTTGTCTGTAAGTGACCACTCACAATTACAAAAATGCACACAGCAGGTTGTCGTGTGCTGGGGATGCCCTGCGCCAATGATTTCTTAGCAAGGTGGGACTTTTCTGCTCGAAATAAATTTCAGATGGATGATAATGTGACCGGAGTGCACCTTTAAAAACATCTTGGGGCATATCGACCAAACAATTCACCTGTCGACTAAATGGGGCTCAGTCCTAACAGTTTCACCAACCTGAGGAGAAACCTTCATCCATGACCAAATATGTGAACTTAAAGTATGTACTCCAAGTTATCCTTTCCTTTTGTGCTGGGCATGGAGACTAACCTATCAGGTTTGTCATGTTTTACCATGTCATCGCCGTAGGTTGGGGCACAGTTCATTTTGCACAGTTTCTTCTCGATGAGTTAAGGGTTGCTCGAGGGTTGGAACTGGATGGAAGAAAGACCATGGCATCACATGCTTAAGCTTTGGCTGTGGCTCTAGATACTGGAGCTATGCTGGGGCCTTGCTTCTCATATCCTGTCACAACCATCTGTTTGCCTCGCAAATGTATTGCTTCATAAACACATTAAAGTGTTGTTTATGGCGGATTTAACTATTGGGGTTGAAACATTTTTCGCATGCGGGATCATGGGCCAATTTGAATTGGTTACATTGGAAAGAGTGGCCTCAACAAGGGTTATGGGCCCTCTCCTTATTTGTTTTGGAAGTGCATTTCATAGAGTTAGACTTTAGATTCCTAGTAATAGGAATCCTAGTCATACACTTATCTGGGCTCCACTATATACACCACCAGGGTATCTGTTTGATTTCCCATTCTTTCTGTAGTTTGTTAAAGACAGGTACATTGGCACAATTCTAATTGAAAGTGTGTTCATTTCAGTTCAGTTTGTGTGATGTTGCGGTAGCCTGTTCCAGTCACTCAATGCTACGGTCACATAGCATACTGCTCTGGAAAAAAGTAAGAGACCACTGGGATTACATGAAAAGCTTTGACAGATCACTATTTGTAGTAGCCTAAAAAAAAAGTTTGAGACTTATGCTAAATATTTGGTCCTATTGGTAAAATGAACAACTCTGGAAAAACTGAAGACACCAGTGCACCTTTTTCTTTCCTTTCCTAAGGTTTTGAGTAAGGAACAGAAGCGTTTAATTTGCAGTTCTCTTAAATTGAACGCTTCTGTTCCTTGACTTTTTTGGAAAGGAAAGAAAAAGGTGCAGCGGGGTCTTCATTTTTTCCAGGGCTGAATGTATAGCATATGTACACTTGTTACTTTTGTGATTGTTGATACACAGATCTACGAAGATAGCTCAAACTGTGGGTTATTATTTGGAATGGTGAAGGCCAGGTATGGGCTGCCCCCCTTCTGGAGGCCAATATAAATATATGCATTTTTAAATAACTTTCTAGTGAAAAGCTTACTCAAGTTCTTATTTTGTTATCTCATCCATAAATAATTTTGTTGATTAATCTGTTTTGTGGCCAATAAATTAATTGGGGAATAAACTAAGATTTGCAGTTTAAATGATTTGCAGAGTATGATGTAATTATATTGAGAAGGATGAGCTGGTCAATCAGCTGTTGCTCATATACACTTTTAATGTCTGGTCCATACCCTCACCATTGTTCATCAGAACAAAGTTTATTTTTCAAACATACTTCTTTTTTATTAAATGAAAGTAAAACAGTTTTACTCTGGAAATCTGGAAACACTGAGCAGTTTCTTCAGGAAATCAACATACTGTATTTAATCAATCATTCTAAATGGAGCTGCATTTGTGGCCAAAGATATTGTCTCCATTGCACTTTCTTCAAATAACACACGATTAACTCTATAAATAGGTTTAAAATGTACCCAAGTATATGGTTTCCACTGGTAATATTATTGTTAATCTAACAAAACATTGTACTATGCAGTAAAATCCACTGAGAAATTATTGCAATGAAAGGTTGTTTAATGTTTTAGGGCAAAAAAATTACTCAATGCTTTTTTTATTTTTTGCATTCACTTTGGCTTTCATGGAGGGTGTGAATACTTTTTGAGTTTAGAAAATAAACAGAAATAGCATTGACAAAATAACTGAAACCCAAGACCTAATATTTGATAACACACCCTTTGGCCAGCTTCAATCAATGCTGCCATTAGCCATGGATGGTTGTCGTGCACATCGGTATAGGCAGTTGGCCCACACGTCCTTTGCAAAAATGTTCAGTTCTCCCAAATTTGAAGGGAAGCCTTCACCTAACTGCTGGTTTGAGATCTCTTAACAGGTTTCAGTGTGATGTAGCGCTAGACTCATTGCTGGCCACCTCAGAACTGTCCAACATTTTGTCTGTACAAATATTTTGCATTTTTTTAAGTGTTTGGGGTCTGTGTCCTGCTCGAAGACGCATTACCTTTGACGGAGATCCTGCTTTCTGACAATGGGTTTCCAAAATGCCTTTGTATTCTCCTGATTTCATGATGACACAAAGGTTTTTGGGTCCCAGTGCCAGAGGCAGCAAAGCAACCAGACTAAAGTCACTTATCCTCCTGCATGTTTGGTTGTGGGGAAGGTGTTCTTTTCTCAAAATGTTTCATTTTGTTGTCTGTAAACAGAGAGATGGTGGGCTTTACCAAAAAGCTCTAATATGGTCTCATCTGTCAACTGGACATTCTCCCAAATGGATTGTGGCATGTTCAGGTGTGTTTTGGCAAATTGCAGACAGGCTTTCCTCTCTCTCTCTCTCTCAGCAGTGGGTTTCCTACAATAAACCTCATTCCATTTAGTTGCTGACAGATGGTGAGTTTCAAACTAGTGGTCGTTTTTAGGTTCCTTCTCCACCATTCAAACAATCCTCAGTCTGCGATCTTCCATAAAGTATTATTTTGCGGACACATCCAGGGAGTGTGGGTACAGTGGGCCGTAAACCTCTTGATTACATTACATACCTTTTCTCCATTCAGTCTGGTTGGATCAGTGTTTTTCATATTGCAGGAGAATCATATGCTTGAAATCTAATTATCCGTATACTTCTGGAATGTGTCAATAATATATTTTAGGATTTCGTTTAGGAATAATGTAAGACTTAATCAGTTATTTGGATGTTTTGATTTTGTTCAAATGCAAATGAAATGAAGATGTGTACATGGATCACATTTTTCGTACATATGTGCAAGTGTGCCAATATTTTTGCCCCAAACTTTATCTGCACTTTTATTCATGATCTTCATGGATGTTCCCCTTATTGGCAAAATGTGTGGATGTGCCGCAAATTAGCTTTAAAACCGATTTCTTCTCTCTGCTCAGTGACCAAATTTATTAGACTTACAAATAATTATAAATTTGCAGAAAATGTTTTTTCCGTCTGCACATCTATCTCTTCATCCCCTCTCAGGATGCGCCAACATGTGGGGGAAATGTATTGTTAAACTAAATGTTTTGAATCTCAGCCGTTAATACGGGGGCTGGAGATTTCTGTTATTAATTACCATCAATGTTGCCATGTTATGCACTTATTTTAATACCTTTTTGTAAATGGCAGTGAGTTGCATTTCATTTGTTTTTCATATAGTTTGCTTTTGGTTTTTAAGTTCTGTCTATGTGTAATTTGTTTTACCATTTTAGAAGTGTATTAATTACCATCAATGTTGCCAATCACTAGTGTGGGCTGTTGATGCCTTTGTATTGAAATAAGTTTTTTTTTTTTCCATCCTCAGTTCTTCAGCACTCTCTTCGCACCCCTGGGTTTCTTCGCTGACAAGATGGAGAGCTTCATGCCTTCCAGCTTTTGGCATCAGCTGACTCGAATCTGACCCCATAACACACACACACACAGACACACACACACACACACACCATATACACAAACACACTCCTCAGACACCAACACTCCAAAACCATGGACAGAAATGTTTACCCTCCTGTCTTCAGCATTCACACACACTTGTTGTTTTGATACTGATTGTTAGCCAAGTCTTGTATCAACATCCAGAGGCAACTTAGATATGCACCGACTAAAGCAGCCAGGTTTTTAAAGTAAACATTTACCAGATATTCACAGTCATTCATTTATTATTATTATATAAACTTGAAGTTACGGTAAAGTAACACAGAACAGTATTTCAACCCACAGTATACTCCAAAGTCTGACCTCTAAATTGGACCACTCTAATAGATTTATTGCTCAGACAATAAATCAACAAAATTACAACACTATTTTTGAGTGCACTGATTTCATCATTGTGGCAAATACTACAGTCCATTGTAGTAGTGTGTTTAGAAAGTATTTGCGTTTATTAAAAATATCCGTCCAAATGGATTTCCTGGTTTAGCTATTGCACCAAAAGAGAGGATAAAGAGGATCAACTGTACTAGATTGCCTGTTTTCTGGGATCACATCTGACATTTCTGTTCACTAGAATATAGTATGTAATTAAAAGATGACAAAGGTGGTTCAGATTGGTTAACACCAAGCATAGCCTTTATCATACATAGTCTTCCTATGCGTCAGAGTTAAAGATTGTGAGACCTTTTTAAAAACAGATCCTAAATTTACTGCCTCACTGCCTGTAATGTATACATCTTTCCAGCTGTTGCTTTGGCATGCCAACTCTGTTCTTTATCACTGTGACAACCTGCAGACATACCATTAACAGGTAAATTGGATTATGATTGGCCAGGGTATGGGGCACACATACGTAATTCACAGCCAATCATATAACCGAATTGCGTTTACAGTTTTGAGTTGGAGGCTACTTCTCAAGCCCAGGTGGTGTGGGGCAGTACCCTTAAAATAATTTGAACCGCCGTATATTTAACACTCACCTTATGAGAAAACCGACATGTTGGGCCACTTTTGTATTTAGGCTTTGTGTGCCTGTGCTTGGTTTGAAGTTCGCTGGTCTCTTGTGGGCGTCTGGTGGCTGTCCACCAGGCATTTCAAGGGCAAACCGAAATTTGGACTCCCATTTAGTGATGTGCAGTTCGTGAACGAATAATTAGTTTTGAACGAATCTTTTTAGTGACAAGTTCTATTGTATCGTTCATTCGAACGTTTGATTACTACAACATGATCAATTGCTACATACCCACATACCCGGTCCTCCAGCTCAGTTTTCCGATCAACTTCTATGTGTAATCGCAGAGAAGAGTAGATCAAGTCAGGAACATCATAAAGACATGTTTATAACTGATATTTGGACGAAGATTATAATTAATATAGTTAGTTGATTACTGATGCCATGAAAAAAAATGAAAACAAGCACAGAACCGCTGCCTGGACCTAAGTAAAACGATTCGTGAATGACTGACTCGTTTCTTTTTATCGTTCAATTGAAAGGTTCTTTCGTTCATTTGAACGTATGCCAGCGGAGTTCTACCCAACAACGGCATACGCTGTTAGTTTTCCATTCGCAAAGGAAAATAGACAAAGTCAAAAGCATAATAAAGACATGTTTGTAATAGATGTTTGGACACATGGTGGGTCTAAAATAATTAATGTGGTAGTTGATTTTTGATTGTAATGATAAACACAGCGGAGTTCTAGCCCCACCGCTGGCTTCCAGCTCAGTAGCCTACTCTCCGTCTACCAGCTGTTATTTTGACGTTCCCAAAGAAAAGTTGCTCTAGAAAGAAGCATCGTAAATACATTTTTGCAACAAATAATTGGACGCATAGCGTACAGTAAATAAATGTAGTATTTGATTTTTGATAGAGAAGACACGTCAACGGCATTATGATGATGTGCATTCGCTGGTTCGGGGGGCGTACCCCCATCACTACTCTCATTCGTTTTCAGCTGGGTCACGAAGGCGCTGGAATATAGCCCCCCCCTTAAAAGGACGTGTCCATTTTGGCCTTACGTCTGCCTACGTTTGGTTCGCCGGCCTCTTTGGCATGCCTGTAGCGTCAATCCATTTTTTAGCAGAGCATATGGAATAATTTGGTTAATATTAACCAAATTAATCACAATTCAAATTGTGGGAAGTGGCTACAATGTAGTATTAAATAGTGTACTGTTTGTTTATTTGATGAGGATGTGTTATATTAGCTAGCTAATATAAGATAACAGCTGTGTAAATTGTGCATTGATATTATTCCTAAAATCCACCAAGTACACCAATAGCCTCGGACACCTTTAGTCAAGCTGCTTTCTTTTGTGTCCCTGTAATTTAACGGGGCACATTGTCCAGCTCTGGAAATACTTTTTTCCCTAAGTTTGTTTTTTTGAAGACGTGTATGGTAGGAACTTTCTAGAGGGCCACCTCGGACTGGAGGAACAAAAACACCTTTTCAGATTAGCTGTTGCCCAAATCCAGCTAGCTAAATTCGTCTTAAATATACATATGTAGAGGGGGCTGTATTTTTTGCGGCTCATGCAACACGCTAACGGTACGTGTCCTCTATGCAACGTGGCTAGGCGAACATTTCGCCTCCAATTCAGTGTTGCTAGGATATTCAAACATTTTGTTATAAAAAAAACGTCGCCCGCCTCACAGCTATCAAAAGTGGGAAATAAGCACTACACCAACACCATTTATGAACCAGTTTGTAAACATGTTAATTTTGCCATAGAGATAGCTCCCTTTTGCAGCCAGCCTCAAGTCAACATTCGATTCATTGCAGTTTATGTCACTTCCGGGTAGGCTTCATTTCACGAATCTGGCATAATATATAGTATGCAATTTGAGATTGAGCCATGGGCTAAATTATGCATATGTGACGGTACATTCACACTGTTCCGGAAATTTCGGAATTGGAATATATTGATATTTTAATACATTTTAACCTTTTATTTTTCTCTACTCAGATGCCTCATTAATGTAATTCTGAACCACCCTGCAATGCAAACCAGTTTAGGATTACGTAGCCACCAGTCAACTAACATAGCTCGCTATCTTGTATTAACACCAGAATCACCAACTATCTCGGCCACCTGTCTCCACGTAGCATGTTTTTGTTTGCGTCTCTGTAGCAAAATAGCGTGCAATTGTGCAACTCAGTGTATCCTATCACTGGTACTAAAAGGGCCGCAAATCTGTTTTAATTGTACGGGAGGGGGCATTTGGTTGGCTTATATATTATTATTTATTATTCAGTCAATCTTGGTATTTAGTACTACCTAGCTAAAACATTAAACAATAAACGTTTATGACCTGTTTTATGAACAGTACACCATCAGCTATTTTTGGCCCGTGGTTTGGGTCCTAAACGTTCAGTTTTGTCCCTGGCTCTGGGATTCCTGTCGGTGTCCCTGACCAAAGGTATTATTGGTTGGGAATACTATTAATAATCGGGAATACATTTCCTTTGGGATAATATAGCAATGTCGTCATCAAAAACACAAAAATTAGCTACATCGCTAGCTCCCAATAAACTAGTAGTAGTTACATCAGCTACTATAACTCATATAGAGCTATTTTGATTTTCATTAACTTCAGAATCGGGTATTTTATCTGTGGATAGACATACTACTACTACTACAACTACAACTACCAGGTAGCTGTGCTAGCTAGCTACAGGTGCGGCTAGCGATGGGCGAATCAAGTGAAAGCTTAAAAGCAGATGGACACTCACTGTTATACCGTGGGTGTCCATCTGCTTTTTGGATTTGTGCTTGATTTGCTTTACACTAGCCACTTGTGGGCATGTACACTATTTTTTTTGTGTCTGTACCGAGCTGTAGGCTACAGGCCTACAGCTCGGTACAGCTAAGTAGTAGTAGTAGTAGTATGATGACAATTTACACCGTTAAGATACCTGATAATTATGGTAATGAAAATTGCTCTCTAGGAGATATAGCAGCTGCTTTACTACTAGCAATAGTGTCGTAGGAGATAGTTATGTTTTTAATGTTTCTGTATTTGATGAGGTAGCTTTATAATACCAAATGAAAGTCTTACCACTTATTGCAGTATTGCAAACCAATGTTAAAAGATCCAGCGGAAAAGTGTATTAGACACAACTTTTCTGATTGGGTATTGCCTACTGTCGGCAAGTGGAATTCATCAGACATTTGTAAAATATAGCCCATGGCTCTAATTTTAAGTGCCTCCAAATTTGGGTAAGTCCTTTTACATGCAAGTATTCCCTCCATACATTTGAAATATGAGCGGAAAGGCCTATTAGTTGTTTTGAATATTACTACAGAGCGGGAAAGATATTACATTTGGTATTAGCTAGTTTGTTAATATAATGTACTTATCTAATACGGAAACACTACACTAGCTACTTTCTCCGCCTAGTATTGAACAATTTCTAGCTACATGAGGTAGTCAGTGTAAACTCCCTGTGTTGATGACAAGCATGTTTGGAACAGCCAAAGATGACAAAGAGCAGACAGCGAACCAAGCATAGGTACAATGAAAGACGATATGCAAATAGACACAGCCCAAAATAATTGTTGATATCAAGTCTTTTATTGCATTTCAAGAATTGTAATGTAAAAATAGCAGATATGTGGTGTGATATAAAAATAGCAGCATCAGCTGCTCAACCAACAGTTTGGACACACATGGCGTGATGAAATTAAGACACTACCAACAGTAAGTTGTACATTACGTTTTGGTATGCAGTGTCTTACTCTCAGTTGAAAATACATTGCCACTTCTTTTTGATTTGTGAATACACTCAAGTATTATGTTGGAGCATACATAAACCCCAGTAGACCAAAACCGCAGCAAGAGCCCAGTATTGGTGGTGCATTGCTTGAACCATTGCATTGGTTTCCCACATTTATCCCAATTGGGGTTGGATACATCAACACCTACATGTAGTGCATATACTTGGCTGTGTTTAACATACACTATTTTCAGTCCATACTGTAGGATTGTATGGTTTAGTCCAGAGTAACCAGATGAAATGCTGAAGACAGAAGTCCCAATATTTGATCGAACTTGAGGAGTTGGATAGCATACAATACATTGGTTCTTGAATGTAATTATAATGCGTTTGTGTTTGCATTTTTGTTGTACATTGTGAACAAATAAAAAAGCAAGATGGAATTTGTTTTAAGATAATCTTTTGGGATTCTGGGCCTTTTGGAAATGTGAGCAATTGGCTTGACAAGGGTTTCTGGTTGGGCAGATCTGTTCTTTCACATTTCAGTAGGTATAAGAGCTGTCATTGTCAAGGTGTGAGGACCAAAAATGTTTGTCATGTGTTCATTATGAAGCGGAAAAATCTTTAAAAAATCTTAAAAACGAACTAAACTATAGGCTTACCAAGTATAAGAACATCGTTCATAAGAAAGCACTAGTGATTTACTGAATTACTAAAGTTCTAAGCTACTATGGGACTGATCAGATAGTCTCCAGAAGATAGGAAAGAATTGGTCTGTTGCTACCGTCCACAGAAGACTTAATCAACAGAACTACACTGCAAGGTGAAAATTACTAGTCATGATTTGCTAAAGTGCTAGTAGTGCTCAGAAAGGGGTATTGTGGAAGCTAAAGATAAACATGTACCCCAGTGATGGCTAGAGGGAAGTATACATAAAATATGGGATGGCCCAAGATCCATAGCCTCAATACCATTTAATCAATGCTGGAGGGGATCTTATGTAATGGGCATTTCGTTATAGACATTATAAAAAATTAACAGACAGTACCCAATAATGAGAAAATTCTCTCTACCATGAACTCCTGATTGATGGGTTGCTGCAGAGATGGTAGTTCTTCCGGCTGGTTCTCCCATCTCTGCAGACAAACTGAAGCTCAATTAGAGAGGCTATTGTGTTCTTGGTCACCATCTTGACCTAGGGCCTTCCCTCCTGGTTATTTAGTTTGGTTGGATGACCAGCTCTTGGAGATCTAAGGAGAGATCCTTGAACTTCCTGGCTTGGTATTTTGTCTGACATGCACTGAAGTGTGGAACCTTCTAGAGAGAGGTACGTGCTTCCTAAATCATGCCCAATCATTTGAATTTGCCACAGGTGGACTTCAATCAAGCTCTAGAGCTATCTCAAGTCTCATATGACACTGGATGCATCTGAGCTTTATTTGGAGTGTCATCTTTTATTTTATCAATTATAAATTAAGTCTGTAACACAACAAACTGGGGAGAACGTGAGTTCAGTACAGTATTTGTCTGAATACTGTATGAGAGCACTGTAACTGAGAAGGGCTGCAGCAGCAGAATGAATTCTAGAGTGTACAGAAACAATGTCTATTGAGGTATAGGCAATTTCCTCTGAACTAATTGGACGATGCTTCATTATACAGCAAGAATGACCCGAAACACATTGCCAAAAAGGGGATATTTTATGATTGGCTGAGTAAGTCTCCAGATGTAAATCAATTAGAACATGCCTTTCATTTAAATGTAGGGCAAAAAAACTTTTGTCTAAAACAACTGAAGATGGTTGCAGTACTGGCCTTACAGAGCATCACCAGAGAAGATACCTGGCAGCTGGGGAGGTCAATGGATGGTAAAGTTTAGGCAGTAATTGCATGCACAGAACAAGTAACCAATGGCTAATATAACTTCTTTATTTTGATATTAATCTGTCCCAATACTTTTAGTGCCCTGAAATAAAGGGACTAAGTATAAAAAGTGTTGTATTTAAATGGTCCAAGCAATATACACATTCACTGAATCTACAGAAGGCCGTGCATGTCCTAACCATTTAGCAGTATTTGGTAGTTTGATTAGAACCAGCTTTGACATTATGACCTACTCAATGTTCCACCCCCCCTATCTTACACTACACTTGGGGTTGTTCAACTGTTATATTTACATTTATATGTGCAGTTTGGGGATTTAGAGGACATTGGCCACTTACTGAAGATTTAGCTGTAGGCGTCTGTGAAAGTTACTAATGATGGTGTTTGTGTTTGAACCAACAAACTGTTGGCGACTGTTCCTCAGAAGCACAGGCAACAACAGCAGAGACAAAACTCTGTCCCCCTATAAAGATACACAAACAGCCACTCTGTCTTTGTCAGTACAGATACACAGAGAATTATAAAGAGTGGTTCCCATGACTCATTGGGTTGGTCCATGCGCCTTCCGATTGAGTTGGAGCATGGTGTTTGCAACACCAACTTGATTTAGTCATACCCAATGCTTTTTATCGAAACATTAAGGGCTGGCTTCGCAGACATGGATTAAGCCTTGTATAGGACAAAAAAAAATAGTTAAAAAGAAAGCTCTATTGAGCTTGTTTCTTTAGTCCTAGACTAGGCTTAATCTGTGTCTGTGAAACCAGCCCATAGCGTTCAAGAGGTAGTCAGTTGAACTATAACATGAGCCTGCTCAAATCAGATTGAGTTGAACTTTTCCAGGACTGTTCATTAGAACACACTCTGGCTTTTTGTGTGAATGTTGCCAACTTTTACTTCTTTTTTACAAAATGTTATTTTGTATATTGAACAATCAGGATCAAGCTAATAAACAGCTATAAAACAATTCATAGTCTATTTTACTTGTCTTTCAAAAGGAACTTAATAGTTCTGTAAGTCCTCTCAGAAGAAAGCATCTACTCTAATCCCGACATAAAACATCAGTGCCTAGACTTTGCTAAACGTTCTAGCATTCTAGATTTTTTGTGATGTTTATTTTATTTGCTGTGTTCCACTTGCCCAAATCTCTTTATGATATTTTTTCTTCCCATGTCACAACATACCAATTACCTTTTGGACAACACAAGACATTTATTTATTTTATTGATATAAATAAACTATCTATTTAAGGTGTGGTATTTGTCTGTGTATACTATTAGGCTGCATGTAGGTATGCAATCCTAAGTTACTAACCTCCTGCTGATGTTCCAAGGTCAAACTTTCCCCAAAGGTTACTACAGAAACAGACTTTAAAACTTTAGTTTCTATTTTGTTTATCCATTATGAGATATTATAGTTGTCGGCTTGAGTGTAAATGTAACATCTATAACTGCTGGAGAGACAGAGGTGAATGATAGAGATTTGGTATGCTCCTGCCCTTGCAGACTGAACAAGTTAACGTAGGGATCTGAGCGCTATTGATGACGCTTTCCGAGTTTTGTATATAATTGGTATTACTTCAACTTAACCAAACAATGCTGGCTGGCCAAGACAGTCCTCACTTAAAGTCAGAGGTCAGAAGCTGGAGAGGAGAGGTTAGGCTGTCAACCTCAGGGTACATCAATGAGACATAATTGGTAGTGCTATTGGGGAAGCTACTTTGAAAAAGCTCAAATCTAACTTCTGAGAAATATAGTTTACTTAATATAGTTACTTTCTCTGTGTCTAAATTACAGTACTTGGAGAAAAAACAATATTACATTTAAATCTGAAGTCAAAGACCAACAAAAGAACAGAGTGGGGTCATATTTTAAGATGAGTAATTTAGTCTGCCACAAAATATTAGTATTAAACTGGTCAGATGCCCCCCAAAAAGTATAAAAGTATTGCCTACTTCACCCATATATTAGTATTTAAATCTTCACAAAAGAAGCAGTATGTAGTTCCAGTAGATAACTAGACCATTTAGACAATTATGTACTAAAACACGACCTACATTAGAATTTAACTAATCTACCATGTCATTACTGTAAAATGTCACATCATACTAGTTGATCTATGTGCAGTGCACTACTACCCAGCGCTGAGGCTAAAGCTAATCTTATCCCAGATTTGTTAATTCTTTAGCCAATTCATCTGACTTTTCTTGCAGAGGCAAAACAACAAAGGTGTGAGGTGTTATTTACATGGGGATCTGGGACAAGGGTGAATATCTGGAAGAACAACATGTTGTTACACTACCATGGCAGGCCTAAGCACAGCACTCTTTTTTAACCACACTGGAAAATACTCTGTTGTATACTCTTGTAGTTCAGGTCAGATTAGGTCAGCACGATGGTGTTAACCCTATCACTAGGGATTTTTCAAATCACATGATAAACTTGACATGATAAAAAGAGAAAACACTTGCAACTCAACTTCGACTTAAGCATCTATTACCTGTGCCTTAACATGGACTTGGGCTGTATGACTCGAGAGAGTTATTTAAATTTCCCCAGCATCTTCTCTCACATCAGTCTGCTTGCGAGTTAAATTTTTTCAACACGCTTCCAGTGGATGGGGATTGGGGGGGGTACAACACAAAAACACTGGACTCTAATTGGACATTTCCTGATGTCACTCAAAGTATATAAAATTCAGTGGTCAACGTCTGGTCAAGTCGGACGTGATTGAGAACTAAGTGTATCTAGATCGGCTAATCATTATATATTTGGATTCCGTTTGTATGTCGTTGAAGGGAGGAAAAGGAAAACAGTATGCAAATCAGGCAAAACTAAAAACAAACCCGATGCAAGCCACAGCGTGCAACTTTGCAAGACACCTGAAATCCCGCAAAGGTAGGTCAGAATGAGGTCACTGTTGTTGCTGTGCCTAGCTAGCTAACAAATGTGAGGTAAGGTCAGAATGAAAATACTCTAAGTAGCTAGCAAAGCTAGCTGACGTTAGCAAAATGGGGAGATGGGGAAATCTAAACACATATACACAGTTGACAGCATATACATATACAAAAGCAACCTACTGAATAATAGTATATTTCTGCTCATTCAATAACAACAAAAAGATTTGATCATCGATGTCATATAACATAATTTCTTTACCACTGACCTGAAACCCAAATTAAGGGACGTGTGACTTGAATCGATCTGAGCTGTGGAACTGGGGACTTTCTTGAGATTTGCCCATTAGTACTTGTGACCTGACTTGAGGCTTGAAGTTTAAGACTTGCTTAGGAATTGCAAAATCGTGACTTGGTCCCATGTCTGCCTGTCACTGAGCAGATGCTATCGTGGTATCTAACATCCTTCCTGTTCATCTTTTTGACTGCGGCAGGCAGATGACCGTCTCTTGCATCAGACAAAAAATATTGGCGAGAGATGCATTCTTGACAGTTGACTCACTAAATGCGTTTTTTTTACGTGTTAATCCTCCACCGCCAGCCCTGTAATCTCACCCGGACAGCGAGTGCGTTAATAGACCGTGAACATTGTCTGGGAGGCTTGCCATGTACGTCCCTGAAGGTCACGTATATATTACACTAAACTCCCCTATAAATCTGCCCCAGGGACCTCTCACTGGCACTGATGTTAGAGTGTACTGCAATGCTGCTCTGTGGTGGCATGTGGTCAGACAGACAGGTAAGTAGCCTACTAAGCACAGCCCACCAACCCGCTGTTTAGCAGCCACCCGGGCAGCATAGAAGAGGGACCAGGAGAATGGGAAGTATAGTGATTACAAGCATGGAATTTATAGCACCAATTACATTAGGGATGAGCCAGCATTACCGGATAAACAAAAACATAATGGAGTTAAACATTGACCACACATGCCACTTTAAGCTATGTATTTGCATTTGTGTAATGTGTGAAATGTGGTGCCGTGTTGTAACAAAGCCATGTTGTATATATATATATGTGTGGTGCCGTGTTGTATATATATATATAAAATCATGTATATAGAATCACAATGATAGGAGCAGAATGCAGGTAATGAAAAGCTGGTTAATTTAGATGACTGATGAAAACTATATCAGATTTGGCAGGACGCCCTTTAAAATGATTTAGAAGTCAATAAATCCTTTAAAAATAGTATTAATGAGTAGCCAGTTACAATAATGCTTTGCGTGAATTAAACCATCTGCATCATTTCCCTTGGTTTTCTAAGCCTATGAAATAGAGAAATTTTCCAACGTTTGGCATTGGTAAAGTGTACTGTTGTAATTGGAAGACCTTAAGCAGAGATTTGGCTAGGGCAAAAATTTCAATTCATCATAATGTAATGAATAACTCAAGAACAGAGACTACAACACATTCAATATATATTATCTAATCAATCTCAATGACTTCATTCTGTCACATGGGCAAGTGATATGAGGATAGAAGAGATCTGACATGAATGACAGAAGGATCAACAAGGTTTAATATAGAACAAGTGTGGTATTTTAGGCTCCGCCCCAAGGTGACAATAACACTTCAACTAACACTGCAGTAAAACTTGGCCAATGACTACTGCTTGGAAAGAACCTTGCCTGAAAACTATACCAGTTATCATTTAAATGAGAAACATTGAAATCCTTTAACATAAACTGCCACAATTTATCTTACCAATCGTTTTAGACATGTAGTCACTAACGTCACATGGGTTTTCACTGGTTTCGTTTAATGTTGGGTTGCATGTTTTTATTCAGTCTCCACTGACCATATTCCACCTACTAGGGCTCTGTGCATTTATAAATGTTGACTTGAAAGTTCAGATCTGGTTCTCAGCTTTTCTAAGTCGTGCAACATCTTTGCCTTGTTTCACAATGTACTTTGTTTTTCAAAGGTCAGCCGGCGCTTCACACAGCCTACAATGCCATCCTGACCACTATAGTGTTGATGCAAAATAAAAGTGCACCGTGGTGAGAATGATAACTTGGGAGATATAGCAGCTAGCAGCTTCAGTAATTGGAAACCAGTGATAAATAATAAGCTAGAGATGACAGCTACTATCCATCATACCATTTACATTTAGGAACACGTATAATAATAGATTGATAGCACATACTGTAAGGCTTCTCGTCACACTGAAGACAGGGGGACATAAGAACCACCTCAGTAGATGGCAAAGTTGTTTCACTCAGCTCACATAATAGAAACATTTGGTGAAATTAATTTCTTTCTACTCAATGTTTAGCTACGTTAGTGTTCATAGTGCAGCTCTCTGGCGTGTGGTAACAGCTCCTTGTTAGAGTTGAAGCAACTTCCTCTTCTACATATATTCCACTGCGTTTTAACTAGTAGGTTTTCTGAGAGTTCACCTTCCTAACTACTGAAGTCCTTCTGTCCATAGTCAGCATCTCAAGCGGTGAATGACTTCCGTTCTTTAGTGTTTTTCCAATAAAACACGAAGCAAAGCGGTCACAGGTTTCGAAAATGTACATAATCCTAAAGAAAAAAGGACAATAACAAATACACAACCCAACAGTCCCAAATGAATCTCTTCCAGTATGATGTCCTGGTCTGCATTTCAACTATAGACACTGAGTAAATTACTGTTTGTAGTAACAAAATAAAGACATTTCTTCAGCACCTTGGAAGAAGCACACGATAGTGTTCCCGAGGAGCAACACGAACAAACGAAAACATAAATAGGAACTACCCGCTCTTCCAGACCCACCACCATCTTTAAAGGCCGTCATGCAGGACTGCACCATGCAGCAATGCACCATCCGAAAAAAAGTTTGGATAGAGGCCCCTTTGGAAATTTTCTTTAAGTGTCACTTAGAAGGGGTTGTCAAATAAGAACCACTTCAGAGGTAACGAGTCAGGGTTGGGGACTAAATATCCCACAATGCAGTTGGCTGACTGCAATGTCCTTTTGAAAGGCCGGTCCTCGTGGTCAAGTTGGGTGCAACCAGTCGGGTCGCTTGTGGGGCTTGCAGGTGTGAACGTCCACTGTGTCCTCGCAGTCTTTGCACTCCACGGCACAACACCATTTGAACTTGCACTCGCACTTGGTGACTCGCTTGACACGCATCGTGTCGTAGCCCCGTCCGCAACACATGACCTCGCAGCCGTCCGTGCCCCTGGAAGACCTGTTACAGGCTCTTCCTGCCGTACCCAGGGAGCCTGTTGAGAGAGCACAAGAAGCCCCCCCGTCACAGTTAAAATCCTGGCCGTGAGTGAAGCGTTGTCAGGATGAGTGTGAGTGAAGGTATTCTGCCTTGAGCATTTGGGAGCGCATCTTGAGTGTGACCACAGAAGGATTTGAAAAGTGACCCTGTTGTATCCTCGGGGTTGAATTCCTATACAATAGTGATTAGTGAAAAACAGAGCCATGAGCTCCTCTAAAATCAGTCCTACTACACCTTGAAGTAGCATAGCTCTTCTTCTACATAGCTATGTAACTATAGGGCTAACAGAGATAATGACATCGGTACCAAACAGGACATCACGTAGTGCAATATGCAGAGCCTTTTAGCTGTCATCCTGCACTATGCATGCTCTGCTGAAGTGATAGGACATGAGAGGCGTGAGAGACAGAGATTACCAAGGCAGAGAAAACACAGTTGGAATTGGAGAGTTTAAGTTAAAGGTCAAATAATTAAACTCTAAGCTACACAGGTATGCAGGCCATTGGCAGTTGAGTCTGGGATGATCATTGTTGAATCTGGCTGTTTCCACAAAACAAAGGTATTTTTTTTCCTTTTCTTTCAGTACAAATTATGCACCTAAATTGCATTTTAACAAGCTGTCATTGAATAAATGTAGACCACAACTTTAATGTAGACCACACGGAGGGGCAATATTTAAGATTTTTATTCTACTACTGGCATAAAAACAAGCAAACATGACTAGTAGATATCAGTTAATGTTTGAAGGTAATGTTTCAAACAATATTTTTTCTACAAAATTAATCAGAGTGGGTGATAAATTCATCATTTAAACAATCTCGCTGGTCCCTTTGTCAGTTTACAATGACTTAATCTCTTCTCATACTCGCTTTAGGCACAGAATTAGACTTTCCACCCCAAACCACTCTGGATGAGCTAGTCTTGTTCAGTAAGGAAAGTCAAGATGTTTTTAGAGGCAGGAAGGGGCACAGGACAGAGGTGCCCCTTTAATAAATCAGATTCTTTATACTAAAGGCTATCTAAAGTGCCCCTAATTCGTTTTTTTATTCCACAGTCAACCTTGCAAGATTTACAACTAAAGATTCATCAAACATTGCAAGCTTATCTATCTATAAGTAAAATCTGTGAATAGGCTCATCTGATTTTACACATTGATTTAACTACTAGTTGTTCAATGGCAACAAAGAAAAAGTTCATTTTATATAATAGGAAATAAGCTTAATAACTTAAATAATATAGAAGCAAATGAATCACTTATAACATGACTCACTTATAACTTTGTATAGGCAACAAATTATTATAACATCCTCCAAGTGTCTACACAGCCATAATTCTTTTTTACACTGACATAATTATTTCTAAAGATTCTAATTTATTTAACGTAATTACTGATCCATCTACATCTGCCTTTATTGTACAATATGTCATTTTTTCGGTGATTCAATTTATTCAGAAATGCTAGGTCATTTAATGGCGATATTTCCCCAAATGTTTGGCAAAGAGAAATTCAATAATGTCAGATATGGTTTATAAACTATGACTAAATGGAATGTCACGTTAATCATATAGAGAAATGTTTGCACACCTGTTCTCTTATAATACATGTTTATGTACCAGGGGTGTTTTTACTATCAGGCTGTGTGTTGAGTAAACCCTCCATGGTCCTGGACCCACCTGCTGCTCGATCCATAAGGCAGTAGTCTGGCGAGTTTTCTACATACACCAGCTCATTCTTGGTAGTTCCCTGGAAGTCCTTGTCAGCCACCATGAACCCTGTTCCATCCTGGTTCATGGTCACCTCAATAGCCGTGTTGTATTTCTTTCGGAGATAGTCCCCGGTCCTCCTGAAGTCCGACATAGCCAGCCAGCAGGTTCTGAGGGCGCAGGAGCCACTGACGCCATGACACTTGCACTCCAGTTTCATAAAGCGCTTCACTGCCTGCAATCATGAAGGTTGGACAATGTCGTTACAGGTTGAGTTGAAACATCACCTGTGACCGACCTAGTAAAGCATTTATGAAGGAGCTTTAATTGCGACTAGAAATGGGTTTGTTCTATTTTAGCAACAAGGTTATTGCTCTGTAGTTATGTAAACATTTTACATTTAAGTTATTTAGCAGGTGCAAATTACAGTAGTGAGTAAATACATTTTCATACTCTTTTGAAGTAACTACATCATATCATGGTGGTAGTTCACCTGGAAGGCCTAGTTTCCTGTGTGTACCAAGAATCTAGCTTATATTTCAAAAAGCCCAGCATCCCAAAGCCCCAAGGTCATCGCTAACCATTCTCCCACAGCGGTTGTTGTGTAGATTCATCAGTGCCCGAGCATCCTTCACCATCCTCTCCCTGGCATCGACGAAGGTCTTAGCAAAGTTGATGCCGTAGTGGATGTTGTCGCTGCAGCCTCCCCAGTCAAAGTCGCCCCTGTCGTCGCTAGCTCGACCCCGCTTCTGGGCATCGCAGCTGCAGATCTTGAGCTCCCCCTGGCTGCAGGCCCTGGTAATTGCATAAACCACGCCCGCCGAGGATATGGCGTACACGAACGCTGCCTCCCGGCTACCTTGGGTGACACAATAGGGGGACATCATGTGTAAGAATATCTCATTGCTACACAGCCTCTTTTAGGTCGGGAAAGAATTTGACAATGTGCTCCCCCCCGATTTTACTCCCTAGTAGCACACATTCTGGTCCATTAGTGTCCTTTATAATAGATATGATTGAAAGAATTGAGAGAAAAAATCTCATTACCCTATTGTAAATCAATCACCAATTTTAATAGCGGATAACATTGCAAACAGTTCCCATGGCCCAGAGTAGAATATCTCGGCTTTACGCCAATTCAGCAGAAATAGATTGCCTGATATGGATGAAGTGAGGCTGGAGGTTGTTTTATTCAGTCAGTCACTTAATATCAGCCATGTTTGATTTGTCATAGTAATAATGTTTTAACCGTGTCGTAACACTCTACGCATTAATGGCACACCAGAGTAAGGCTGATTTCATACCACAAACACAAAGACAAGCCTTACTGAAAGCTTGTCCCAAGACATTACACAGAAACAAACACGCCTGTGTTTGATTAGAATTTGTTTGCTGCACAGCCTATCTTAATTCAAACAGCTTCTTTGGTCCATGGAAGTTGGAAACGACATTGTTTGCACGCATGTCAAAAGGACTATAAGGCACAAACCGATCAGACTGAAACATGGGCAAGATTGTCTCTTTCCCATTATCCTGGATGGCGGGTGGGTTGAACAAAGAACCGTGACTGTTAGCATTACACTTAATAAGCTGCCTGGCCTATCACCCTTTCAGTTGCACAGATGGCAGCTTTCTCAGTCACTAGGTGTGTTTTCATTTGAGTGGGGAGCAGACTCAGTGTTATTTGCTCTGCCTTTCCCACCCACCTCTGGTTCTCATTCCTCCTCACGCAATGAACCAGAACACAGGCGATATGTCAAGGAGTACGGCTTTGTCTGCCTGCCAGAAACATCTACCCAAATATTTACATCTCCTATTACTGTTTAGACGTCAGCCGGGTGGATCTTTCTATCTGCTACTTGTCTGCAGCGAATCTCCACTTTCTCCAACTCGCCTCATTCTTGTAGAAGGTGGAAGGAGATACGTTCCCTTTCACACATACTCCCGGGGACTGCACAACCGGACTAAGTTCCCCGTGTTACAGGAAGAGCACTGTTTTATGGAGTGCTGAGCTGAGATACTGTATTAGGGTCACATATTAATACAGTAAGGATGGGAGATCTGGAAGTCTAAAAGGGCAATAAGAGCTTCCTGGGGATGTTCTGTAAATCGTACTTCCAAGACTTGAGTAATTAAATCCTCAACAATTTATCCCGCGCACACGTATGCACACGAGAACGCACACACCTGCGCACTGACGTGCACACGGGCACACACACACACACACACACGCGCACGCACACATCCGGAGAAGAACACCCACACGCGGACTTACTACGCAGCATAACCCTGCCAAAGACAGTGTGATCTCGGTCCAGAGTGCTGCAGTTCCAGCGATGATGTCGGAACTGGTGCTGGCACTCGCGGATCCACTCCTTGGCACCCTCCCCAATAGACTGCATGAGGTCCGGGTGGCGTTGGCACAGCTGGCGCTGTTTGTTCACCAGACCTGGGATGTTGTCACAGATCACCCGTGCTCCCAGAGCTCCAATGTACCTGCAGATCCAATAGACAGGTGTGCAGTCAGCCGTGAAACCGCCACAGACCATCACGGGGCTGAAAACATGGAAACTAGGTAGGTTGTTTCTTAAATGCAAGTTGAAGCTTTTGAAGTTAGGTATTTAACAGCAGTCATTCTTATTCTGAACTGGCATCATAACGCCACATGGTAAATGGATACCGTTCACGGCAAATCCAAAGACAAGTGTTATGAAATGGGAGAATTTCAGCAATAGGGTCAACCTGGTCAACCTGGTAGTGAACCCTGACCCAAGACTAAAAAAGAAACACCAAGTGTAGTTCAGCAGCCATGACCTGGCCCCCTATAAGCTAACGTGCTCATCCAACTCTCCTTCTCCCTGTGACCGTCGGACATCATAACATCGCGTCCATGTTACGTGTCGCTCCACCAACAGAGAGAGAATGGTCTTTTCCACTCCCGTTATGGTGGCCCCTGTCCCGTTACCCCCCAACTATCTGCTTTCTTTCCCCGCGGCCTGATCCTGACCATAAGGAAGAGCAGAGACACACTGTGTTTACTCTCGATGGAGAGAGCCGTGCGCTTGGCCAAAAAGACCCTGACTGTCTCCATGCCTCATACCTAGTTTGGAGAGAGATGACAATCAGTCCAGAACACCAGAAAACACACCACGGCCGCTGCTTCTTATCTGACTGATCGCAAGTATGATGGCAATAACCCCTGGACGATATAAATCACGATTAGAGAAATATTTAGACCATTGGACCGAGCCTCCCTGTCTCCCCACTCTTCCTCACTTCAGTGTTTTAATGACACGGCCTTGTTTTTAATAATAATACTTTGTGAGACAGAGAAGCTGTTGCAACAATACCACAGGACTTTAACAGTATCCATTCATGAAATGAATCACCGTTGATGAACTACAATCGATTCCGGAGTATTTTAATAATGAGGTGTTATCGTGACTATCGAAACCTTTAACTACAAGACAGCACAAAATAAGTGTACATTTTCCCACTTGGATCAAATGTGATGGCGTTTACCATGTTTTGCGCAATGAAATTAGACTGATGTGGCATAAGCATTGGGTTTTCTGCGGGGGTGGTATGCACTTTCTTTCTTCGTTCTGGGTTTTTACCCTCAAGAGAAATCATCAAGAAACACTTTTTCTGCACACCACCGCCTGCACCTGCCACTTCCAATATGCAAGATTGATAGTGGAAAGTCCCCGAGTCCATTAATCTTCATGAACACCAGACAGTGTACTGCTGTTGGTTGATCTAACTTGTAGACTATTGATGTTAGAAAACTCCACACACACACAGACCCACACCCACACCCACATTCCCCCTGTGGCTTTTGGAATTGGAGTCTAGTTGGCAATCTTTTCACAAGTACCAGCTGAGTACGGATAGGTCTGATACTGAGATGTGGGGCTAGTCTACAGTATGGATAGGTCTGATACTGAGATGTGGGGCTAGTCTACAGTATGGATAGGTCTGACACTGAGATGTGGGGCTAGTCTACAGTACGGATATGTCTGATACTGAGATGTGGGGCTAGTCTACAGTATGGATA
>JACXGJ010004934.1:0-42169 GCA_016801105.1 Esox niger
GTTAGCTAGTTAGCTTGGTAAGCTAACGTTAGCTATTTAACGGTTTTCTCTTAACATGACTCAATTGCCAATTCCTTACCAGAGAATTCTCCGCCAATTCCCAGATAAAATACCACAGAATCCTCCAGAACAAACCACTTCATGCGACGTTTTACGTTTGTAGTTTTTGTTTCTGAAACAGTTTAAAACTCGTTTTTCCACTATGCTTCCGTTAAACTCACTTGTCTTTATTTTGACCTGGTTACGCGACACTGACATTGACGTCATACTCTTGAAAACAAAACTCTGCTCAAAGATTATTATTAGTAACAACGATAATGTATTACTAATAATAATTAATTTGTAAATTATATTTCCCATTGTATTTTACGGCCAACATCAAGTTTATGCCTCTTTGTCTCAACTGCGCATAAATGAAGATAACTCCCCTCAAGCCGTTTGACATTGAAATATTTTTCAGTTCCGGTATACTAAAAGGATGTCTCTCCCAAAAACACCGTGCAGTGATGAACACCAATCCGTCAGGTCTGCTCTGGTGTGGTCTGTTCAGAGGGATAGGTCAATAAGTAATTTTGTCAACTTAAAACGCTTTAGCTCTTTTGTGATAGGATTTGTAAGAAATTAATTGATTTAGAAAAATATAATAAGTACAGTAAAAAACATCAATTGAACATGTATTTGGCTAATTTGTTTTGTCCAGTTTAGACACCTTTCTACTGGGGTAAGGATTTTAAAATAAATATGTCTGCACTCCAAACGCAAAGTATTGGCCTGCATCCCTTGAATGGCGTTTTATTGTAAAATTCGACGGTGCACTTGCAAGTATTTTTGC
This sequence comes from Esox niger, assembly GCA_016801105.1. Classification (NCBI taxonomy): domain Eukaryota; kingdom Metazoa; phylum Chordata; class Actinopteri; order Esociformes; family Esocidae; genus Esox; species Esox niger. The sequence continues at coordinate 833 of JACXGJ010004934.1, forward strand.
TCAAGGGAAGGGAAAGTAGGCCTACTAATTTTGACCACCGAGGTGGCTATCTACGCACATCATACGGACTCTTATTAATTTTGTCGCATTAAACTGTGACTTATAACAAGCCTGCAATTGAGAAAAGTTGTTCACTAGTGCTGGGAAATTTCAAATAATAGTGGTATTAGTTGAGTTTGCTGTCTAAAAATGAATGTCACGTTTTGTGACATTATTATGTCACGGTTTGTACATTGTTGTGTTTTTCAGTAGAACCAATGGTCTTGTCTCACTAACTCCTATCAGCAATGACTAAACAGAACAGCTAGGTAGACACATTTTATCAAGCTTTGTAAAGACTACAGCGTGACGGGAGCCCAGTTCCCACCTTTGAAATTACGATTTCAAAAACCCGCCCAGGTTTTACAGGTTCTCACAAGTTTGCTAGCTCTTTCTGAGATTGCAAATACATCACTGCTTCTATGGATTCCAAGAAGACTTCGCTAGGATGTCTATATTGTGGTTGTGCTTAAAACCAGGATATGTTAAGAGTATAAAATTACAGCGTACAGTGAAATAAAAAGGAAGCGTAAAAAACGATCAGATATGGTAATTGTTAATTATGAACTCTGTTTACCTGGTAATTTATCTTTTAATTAGGAACTTCTCAAAAATGTTAAACACAGCCAAGCATTCTTATTTTTTAATTTTACACCTCTGACTGCAACTAATTGTTGGTAGGGCTTTCTGTATGCACCATCAAACTCCTGCAAATTATCCAGAATACCATTTCCCAACTGGTTTTCAACCTTTTCGAGTTCTCTAAGTCATCCTGTCCATCTAACCATTCCATTTTAACTTCAAGTTGAAAGTCGCATCCACTCCAAGACCATGGTTAATGCCTACAGAAAAGCAAGGCCATCTTTCTAGCTACCTTCAGCTTCCAGGAATGATTGCTGCAAAAAATGATATTGAAGCCTAAGACTAGATTTCACCCATCTCCACGTTCTTTAATTGGCAACATTTAGTAAAAAATAAACAGTGTATTGAAATGTACACCTGTAACTAATACTATTTTTTACCTTTGAACAAGTCCTCACTTTAAAGAACCATGTTCCGGTATACCAACACAGCAGCGGGATATGTAATCGTAGTCTATATGAAACCACTCAATCAGGAAGTGATATGTGCTGGAGGGAATGCGTTCTCCAGTTTTCTACCTTGATTGAGCTCACAGGTGCCAGAGCTGCCAAAAGGAATCGCCAGAGCGAGACTAGGCAAGGCAGCAGTATTCAATTACTAACTCCCCAGTCCAGATTGTGCTTGTCAATGGCACAGCTCTCTGGCGGATCCCAGGCTAATCCGCAAGCTGGATTTAAACACTGCTCTTACAATGATACAACTTACTGCCCGGCAGTGGCATTTGGCAGTACTGTGCCTTTTAGAGCCCCTGTCATATATTTTGATTAAAGATATCGTGTATGAATGTCTATGACAAATAAATACATATTACATTACCAAATGTTTTTAATGGAGGGATTATTGGCATGTTCCAACACTTGAATATTTATTTTAGTTATCAGTTAACCAAATGATATATTATTGTAATTTAAGTTGCTGGTATGGCATGCAGTTGTTGCAATACCTGAGCAGGAGAATGCATCCACACTCATTAAAGAATTTTAACAGGGGAGGAAGATTTTAATTCAAATCACATTAGTTCAAGCACCACATCAAACAAATATCAGTTAGCCCTACTGACAAGAATTTCATTGAAACAACTAAAGGAAAATATAACCAACTTCATCCAGTGAATGCTAGAGATCTATGTTAACTTTTCTTATACCAATCTAGGGACCACAAAGCCCTACACCATATGCACGTCTGGAGATCATATGGAGTTTGACGGGTGTTAGGAAATTGGTAATAGCTCACCTTTGCCCTCAGATAGGCTTTACTTCACACTGCACAACCAGGAAGTCAGTCAGATCAAGCTCAGACAAGCTTACTGGGCTGCTAACGTTAGCTTTTGCACACAACCCACCTGAGTGAGTCACTATTGCGCAACTAAACAAGTAAATTCCTACAGACAATGCCACCCCCACCTTGGACAATCCTTGGCCAATATGCTTTGCCCCTGTGGAGCGTCCAGCTGCTCATCAGCCAGTGGCAAAATCAACACTAATTGTAATTGCAATGAAATGCTTGGTTTTCCTACTCCCAACAGCGCAGTTAAAAGTAAAAAAGTAACAGTAATCATAATATAAAAATAAAACAAAAACAATCAATATTAACACTATACAAAAAACTCGCAAAAATAATAACAGCTATACAACTGTGAACCGAAGTGCAATGTAAAAGTGACAAGTGTGCATGAAATGATTGGCGTCCATGCAAAATCTCCTTAATCGGCGTAGAAAGAAGAGTCATTTCCTGGCCTCCTTCACCAAGATGTTAGAGTGATGAGACCAGGTCAAATCATCGCTGATTTTGACACCAAGGAACCGGATGTTGTGAAATCTCTACTGCAGACCCATTGATATGTATGGGGGTGTGGTCTCCCCGCAAACTGCTTCCTGTGATCAACAATCATTTCCTTCGTTTTGCTGATATTGAGCTGGAGGTTGTTTTTCTGACACCACAAAGTCAGTGACCTTGCCTCGTCTCTACAGGCTGACTCGTCGTTGTCAAAGATCAGGCCTATGATGGTGGTGTCGTCAGCAAACTTAACGATGGTGTTGGAGATGTGGGATTGCCAGGCAGTCGTGGGTGAAGAGAGTACAGTAGCGGGCTCCGCACACAGCCCTGGGGGGAGCCAGTACTGAGAGTCAGTGAGGAGGACCATCCACACCACCTGGGGTCTACCCTTCAGGAAGTTCAGGATCCATCTGCACTTAGAGGGGTCAAGACCCAGATCCCTGAGCTTCACCGCCAGCTTGTGGGGCACAATGGTGTTGAAGGCTGAGCTGTAGTATATGAACAGCATTCTCACATATGTGTTCCTCTTGTCCAAATAAGAGAGTGTGGAGAGGAGGGTCAAAGCAATGGCATCCTCTGTGGATATGTTATGACTGTAGGCAAACTGCGGTGGGTCAAGGGTTAAGTGTTGAAATCATGAAAGATACAAATGCCTTAGACAAATGTGATACATTTAAAATAACACCAGCTTTGAGGAACACATAAACATTTTTGCCTGGAAATTCTAAAGAATGCTGCATCTTTTGTGGACTTTTCTTTAGTTTGACCATTTCTAAATGTATTACCATATCAGTTCCATAGGGGGCGTCATACACCACACTAACACCTCAAACACTCAGACTCAGATTATGCTATAACAAGGATATCCTTCACTGAGGAAAAACTGATACAATTTATATCAGAAGCAGATTAATAGGATAAATTGACCGTTTTTCTATACAAACATAAAGTAACTGTTGTATAATCAATGTAATCTGATTTAAATAAGCACGTTGGAGAGAATTTAGGAACCATGTGAAATGTGGAAGTGGTAACATCCACTAATGAGGGTGACTGTTACCTTGTACTAGGCTTGTGGGTTGACATTGTTTTAGATGGGAATGGTTGATGATCCTGTAATCCTCCAACTCCAGCTGTGAGGGTCCCTTGTTCAATCCTAGTGTTTGGCAGTGGTTTAATGTATTTTAGACCCGTTCTCAAACCCTAACCCTTAACAATACTGTATCACCTAACTGCCAAAAGCCAGTGTTTTAATGCTTCACCTCAAATAAGACCTGTTTTGGTTTGGCAGAGAGCTAAGACACCACAACACACGTTAATATTAATGTCAAGCTATGGTGTAATTCTGGCACTGCAGTTTTGATGAGTTGGCACATTTTTTTTAGAGATTAGGTTGATTTTTCAATGAGAATATTTTTATAGTTTTACCATAACATTATCACCCTATGCCGAATTCTGTTTTGGATTATTAATTCCCAAAACACATTTCTAAAGTCAATAGAAAGACACACGTGACAAACTCGACTGAACATAATAAAATTTGAATTCTCAAAAAAGATAGATAGACGACTCACATGTTGCTTGGCAACAGCATTGGTTAATACTGAATGATAAAATGTCTAGGATAGTCATATTCTATAATCTTAATTGACTTCAGACTATATCCTTTCAAGGCAGGCATGGCAACTACACCTGAGACGAGTCTCTTCTGCCTCAACTGGCGTTTAACATAGTGCCCATAATAAGGAAATATCTCTAAATGATGGTGAAGGCCATAAAATGTGACACTGCGAAATAAACCTTTTAGCTACACATTTCTTCCACTGAATGGAAGCTCCAAATGTAAGCAGTGTTGTTGACCTTGGTAGAGGTCTTCTATTGTATCAAACGTCCCCCCAAGGCCCTCAATCAATGGAAATAAAAAAGCCCTCATCAAAGAAGTGCTACGATCCAATACGTACAAAAACCCTGTAAGATCATTGTGACATCAGCTTTTGATTACCATGGACTTATCGGAAAAAGAGTTCCATGTCATGACCTGACGTCGACAGAAAACAATTTTATGATTTCTCCAGAGGTGGTATCTGCATTATTGAAGAGGAAGCTGTATTAAGCTGCAGGATTTTAGTGTCTCTTTACTTGACAGTATGTTTCTGATAGTATAATATAACCTATCTGTCCTCTCTCAATGTAACACAATCAGTCTGTCCATCAAAACACCATGGCCTTTATGGTGCCTGAATTAGTAACCTCAATTCTTAGCTTAAAATTAGTCACCAACCTGATAGCATAGCAGCTTGCTATGAAGTTTTTAGGTGGGCAGCTATTTGTGTTTTTAAGTCAGAGTTTTCCAGATCAAGTCTTGGTGTCTGCTGTTGAGAACTCTAAGTGATGTGATGCATTGTGCTGTAGTGACATCACGCTCGTACTGTATCTGAAGCAGTAGTCAAACTTGGAACTACCGTTGTCCTCGGGATCTGAGATCACCATGGCGTGAGATAAGAGGGATGCACGTTAACAAGGTGGTTAGCTCATCATTATTGTATCATGTTAATTCAAGGTGTAGGCAGGTCTTTGTTGTCATTGCCTTGTCATGGTGAGGCTAGATTCCGCTAACAACCCTTGTTGTGGGACAAACATATGCCACATTCGGTCCCGAAGAGGTGACAAAGCCACAGCCGCCTTGTTCGCTCAGATGTTTTGACGACAACACCTCCAAAGAAAACACCACACCTTGCCATCATCAAAGAAGGCTCTGTACTCACTGTAATCGCAGGAATAGAGGTATGGCATTACTGGCAATTGTTTTATGAGTCTGTCTGTGGTTTGGGTCTATATATACAGTGGGGAGAACAAGTATTTGATACACTGCTGATTTTGCAGGTTTTCCTACTTACAAAGAATGTAGAGGTCTGTAATTTTTATCATAGGTACACTAAATAATTAATTTGCATATAATTGCATGACCAACCAGTAAGAATTCCGACTCTCACAAACCTGTTAGTTTTTCTTTAAGAAGCCCTCATGTTCTCCCCTCATTACCTGTATTAACTGCAACTGTTTGAACTCGTTTCCTGCATAAAAGACACCTGTCCACACATTCAATCAAACTCCAACCTCTCCACAATGGGCAAGACCAGAGAGCTGTGTAAGGACATCAGGGATACAATTGTAGACCTACACAAGGCTGGGAGGGCTACAAGACAATAGGCAAGCAGCTTGGTGAGAAGGCAACAACTGTTGGCGCAATTATTCGAAAATGGAAGAAGTTCAAAATGGCGGTCAATCTCCCTCGGTCTGGGGCTCCATGCAAGATCTCACCTCGTGGGGCATATTCTTTCAAAAACAAGGACATAAGTGACCCCAAACGTTTGAACGGTTGTGTACAGCTCCGGAAAAAATGAAAAGATCACTGCAACTTTTTCTTTCCTTTCCAAAATGTTGTAAAGGAAAGTTTTGAGTGAGGAACAGAAGCTTGAAATTTGCAGTGGTATCTTAATTTGAACCCTTCTATTCCTCACTGAAAACTGTCCTTTGTGACTATTTTGGAAAGGAAAGAAAAACGTGCAGTGGTCTCTTAAATGTTTCCGGAGCTGTGTATGGAGTGAGCTGGCATTTTAATTACAGCATTTTATGTTGTATAACATTGTATCTGCAGTCTAACATGTCATGAAATCCAAGTCGAAGCAAACACATCAGTTTACACATCAGTTGTGAGTGACCAGGTGTGGGTTAACCAGTTAATCTCGACTGCTAAGATTCATAATTAATTAGGTATTCATTCTGAGTGGATAAATTAAGGTTTGAGTTTTGAACATAATGCATTGCACTGATATTGAACCTGTGATCGTCTGAGCCATAGCTTGTAGTTCAATCCGTGGACAAGCATGCCTGCTAAGTGGTGTCCTTCATTTATTTCAAGGGTTTAAATGGGATCTGTCTAATTTTCCTTCCCATCAAAATCAGGACCTAAACAAAACGATGTTTGCGGTTTGATCGAAACAACCTCTCCTCCCCTCTTAGGGACCCTGGTTGTCTCATTTAGCATGTTGTCATTTCTCCTTGCCTAAAAACAGGAGAAGAAAAATGGCACCCATCTAAAGTTGATTGAAACAGTGTAGATTCCATTGTTTTCTTGGGAAGGAGAAGAGGAGATAAGTGGGATGTATGCGGTACGTCTATTTTACCATTAGCGTGCGTGTGTGTGTGTGTGTGTGTGTGTGTGTGTGTGTACGTCTGTGTGTATGCATGTGTGTGTCATCATCAATATACTGAGCCTTCAATCGGTCCAGTGGGAGTAATTATTGCAGTATGAATCCATCAAAAAGGAAACTTTATACCCACAGCCTCATTATCCTGGGATTTTACACAGAAGGAAGAGGCTACAAAGATGGCCGACGTGGAAGTGACAGACATTTGTTACAAATAATTGTATGTGTGGTGCTTGTTGTCTTCTAATAGTTTTTAACTTCAATCAATGTTTACTGTTGTTGATAAGGTAGCGGAACACATGCCCCCAAAAAGACTAAAGCAAACCTAATGATCTGTCCTGCATCTTCCTGTCAAAATTACTTCTATCCTACCACAGACTTTAGCATCCTATCACATCCTACCACAGCCTTTGCATCCTATCACATCCTACCACATTCTGTATCATCCTACCACATCCTACCCCACTCTATCCCCTGCCACATACTATCACTTCCTGGCCCATCTTGTACCGGCCATCTCTGCCCTGTCCTATTAATACCTGATGGCCTTGGAGAATTTATGTTTTGTGTTAAGTAAGGCTGAAGCTACTCATGTTATCTCACTCCATCAATAGCAAATACATTAACAATATTCAGTGGCTGCAGGCACACTATTAATTTACCACAGCCTGTCCCTACAGGGGCATGAAGATAGTTGGAGGCAACAAGGTGGATCCTCTTACCCCTCCCCGGGACACGGCGTCGACTTGCTGCTGGGGGATCGATCCCCATCGAGCTGGGCCGGGCTGGGCTAGGCTGGGGGGCAGTGAGATCCTGGGGACTGGGGAAGAGGGAGGCTTGGCCAGGGGAGTGCAATCCTGGGCTGGGAGAGTGGGAGAAAAACTAGGCTGAGATAGAGGGAGGCTGGGCTAAGGAAGAGGGGGAGAAGCAGGACTGGTGGAAGGGTGACTGGGCTGGGGAAAAGAGAGAGAGGCAGGACTGGGGAAGAGGCAGAGAAGATGGGCAGTGGGAAGTGGGAGAAGAATTCTGGGTAATATCTGCTTCTCTTTAGACATTTGCATGTAGCCATTAGCTTTCCAACCTGTACTTTTTTTCTATTGTACAATAAACAGAATAAAATAGTTAAAGTTTGTATTCAAGTTTGTCATACACATTATATTCATGTGGTACCAAGTTCAAATAAATGCCTACTTGCAGGTTCACCACTATATATTGCAACAACATATATTAATGACCTAAAAACAACCTAAAACAGTTATATTACCTGTATTTGATTTACATTTTGACTAATTTCTGCCATCTAGTAACTAATTACTAATTCCTAACTACCCTGTTTCTAAAAAAGTTTGGACAGTTTGTAAAAATGAAAAAAAAACAGAATGCAGTAATTTTCAAATTGTTAAAAGACAATATATCAAATGTTGAAACAGAGAAATTGTATTACTTTTGGAAAATTGCATTCCCATTTTGAATGTGGTGCCAGAAAATTGTTTTTTAAATAGTTAAAAATAGTTACATAACCTCTTCTTTTAGCAATACTCTTTTGGGAACCAAGAAGAACAATTGGTGTAGTTTTGAAAGTGAAATGGTTTCCCATTCTTGCTTGATATAGGATTGCAGCTGCTCAACAGTTCGGGGTCTCCTTTGTCAAATTTTTTGTTACATTATGTGCCGAATGGTTTTCAATGGGTGGCAGGTCTGGACAGCAGCCAGGCCAGTTTAGCACCTGGACTCCTTTTCCACGAAGCCATGCTGTTGTAATACATGCAGAATGTAATTTGGCATTGTCTTGCTGAAATAAGCAAGGCCTTCCCTGAAAAAGATGGCAGCATATGTTTCTCCAAAATCTTTATATATTGTTCAGCATTAATTGTGCCTTTACAGAAGTGCAGGTCACCCATGCCATGTGCACAAATGCACCCCCATACCTTTATGGTTGCTGGCTTGTTATCGGTGTACTGACAACAAGCCGCATGATCCTGCTCCTCTTTAGCCCAGAGGTTGCAGTGTCCATGATTCCCAAAAATTATTTGACATTTTGATTCGTCAGACCAAAAGGACAGTTATCCGCTTTGCCTCAGTAAATCTTAAATGAGCTCAGGCCCAGAGAAGGTGGTGGTTCTGGATCTTGTTCATAAGTTGTTTCTGATTTGCATGGTAGTTTTAAATTGCAGTGACATACTGTGTTCTCACAAAATGTTTTTCGGAAGTATTCCTGAGCCCATGCAGTGTTTCCCACTACAGAATTGTATCTGTTTTAATGCAGTGCTGCCTGAGGACCCAAAGATCACGGCCATCCAATATTGGTTTTTGGCCTTGTCCCTTGCGTACAGAGATTTCTCCGGATTCTCTGAATCCGATTTAATGTACCACAGATTCCCAAACTCCTTGCGATTTTATTTTGAGAAACATAAAACTACAAAGATACCCCCGGAATCTTTCACAGAGTGGCGAACCCCTCTCCATCTTTACTTCTTAAAGACTCATCCTCTCTGGGATATTCATTTTATACCAAAATGTTACTGACTTATTGCCAATTTACCTAATTAGTTGTGAGATCTTCCACCAGTTTTTTTTTGCATTACATAACTTTTCAATTTTTTGTTTCCCCCGTCCCAGTCTTTATTGAAACGGTGTTGGCATCAAGGTGAAAGTGGGCACATGCAGTTCTGGAAAATCTAACAGACCTCTGCACCTTTTTCATTCCTTTCCAAAAGAGTTAGAATGGAATCTTTTGAGTGAGGAACAGAAGGGTTAAAATTAAGAGACCACTGCAAATGAACCCTTCTGTTCTTCACTCAAAACATTCCTTTTCAACTTTTTTGGAAAGGAAAGAAAAAGGTGTAGTGGTCTCTTCATTTTTTCCAATGTCGTCTTGGTACTATTTTCTATAAAAAAAATATGATTTAAATGATTTGCACATCATCGCGTTGTTTTTATTTCTATTTAATGCTGCATCCCAAAATTTTTGGAAACGGGTTTGTACATTCTGTTTCCATGATTCTGATGCCAATGATTATATTATGGCTGAACACAAAGATGCGATCTACATGACTCTTGCACATCACAACCAGACATTAATCTTTCCAAAACTTTTGGAACTCAGAAACTTTTCTACAACCTTATCATAATTAGTCGTTTTAATAAAGGCCTGTATTAAAGGCCTTTATTAAATAATGCACTGGGTGTATTATATATTTAAATAATACACTGGACTTCTTCATCTACCAAAAGGAATGGGAAAGCATGTAATTCGTCATTTGAAGTAAGTGCGTTCAACCAACACACACATAGACAAAACAAATGCACACAAACACACACACACACAGACACACACACACACACACACACATACACACACAGTGATGCCGCTCATTAAGAGATATTGTGTTACATACGCTCAGGGATTAAGGGCTCTGACAGCCTCTGTGTTCAAGGTTTAGGCTGTGTATTGATAGGACTATTATTATGGTTCCAGAAATGAGAGGGGGCGGAGGAATGGAAGGCCTTATGTTCTAAGATTACCAAAGGCTATTTGATCCAGTGGCTTTGAGTGTTTCATTTTCACATTAAGGATGATTTCGTATGTTGAAGGTAATGACGTGGCCTCGTCCAGGGGGTGGGTGCAGAGGAGATGGAAGGACACATCTGAAAACTGTTCTATTAATAGCTGTTGCAAACTGCCAAACCCAACTCTGTCTCGGTAGGATGTCACCCATTAAATCCCAATAAAAACTTTACATGCATTATCAAGTATGTAATCTAGTGTACTCCTGGACAACAGCTAGTCTGCCGCCTACACGTGTCTTTATATAGACCGACCGGCTGGGATTCAGGCATGCTCAGAGACAAAGACAAATACATTCACACCGCTCAAACACATAATGCTCTCTGTTCCACTTCGCCCCGCACTTCAGATCAGACTGCAGCACATATACTTTGCATGGGACACATTGCGGTTAGAGCTTATCAACAGCACTGCAGCGGATCACAACTCCAGACGAACTGCCTCAGAAACTGTGGGTCTGTGTTATACTGTTTGTTGCACTACTTTAAACAAGGGATTAGGCTCTGGTAAAAGAAAGAAAGAATTTACACTATATAGTCATTCCTCAACAAACGTGACAGGTTGACTGGCGGCACTGAGAAGACGGAGGTTAGGAACTGGACAGTAGCAAGCGTACCTGTACTGGGCAGTCAGCTCAGGATGGTGCACATCTCTTTCTCCCTTTTTACTGTGTTCTTCTTGCATAGTCAGGCCTGTGCACGGGTGCACACACACACTCTCACTCTCACACACACACACACACAACCACTTGCGAATAGTTTACAGTGGTTCAGTGCACTGGATGATGAATTTTGATGCCACCCAACTTCATTTGTGCTTTTAACCTACTGGTGACTGTTGTAAAATTGCTGCACAAGGTGCAATTTCTGTTAGAATATCAAAATTCGGTACCGCACTGGCATTTGTTCTCTTACCTCATTTTGTGACACACTTCAGATTACTATTTATAACTTTTCAAACACATTTGTCCATATGGGATGTGATTTATTAATTTCTTACCAAAAAACAACAATGTTAATAATTGTATCTTTTCAAATATTAGATGAAAACCCCTCACATAAACAATTATTTTCTGTTTTGTAATTAGTTCCAATAAGTCCAAGAGGGTGGATATTTTTGCGAGCCATTGTATTTGTCTGTGCTTGTGTACCTCTTGAGAGAATTTTTCTTGCACATATATTTGTATAAGTCTAAATAACTTGAATGTGGTCATTGGAATGTGTTTTTAGCATATCCCAACCCCTATTAATTTTGAACCTCATATATACACCGTTCGGCCATAACATTATGACCACTGACAGGTTAAGTGAATGACACTGATAATCTCATCATCATGGCACCGGTCAGTGGGTGGGATATTCGGTCAGCAAGTAAACATTCTGTCCTCAAATTTGGGTCAGAATATCTCCAAAACTACAGCCCTTGTGGGGTGTTCCCAGTCTGCAGTGGTCAGTACCTTTAAAAAGTGGTCCCAAGAAGGAAAAGCAGTGAACCTTGGGCAGCCAAAGCTCAGTGATGCACGTGGGGAGCGAAGGCTGGCCCATATAGTCTGATACAACAGACGAGCTACTGTAGCTCAAATGGCTGAAGGTTCACACTGGTACTGATAGAAAGGTGTCACACAAGGTATCGCAGTATGTTGCGCATGGGGCTGCGTAACCGCAGACCAGTCAGGGTGACCATGCTGACCCCAGTCCACTGCTGAAAGCGCCTACAATGTGCACATTAGCATCAGAACTGGACTACATCACGTGGATGGCTGGGTATGTGTGTGTGCCACTTACCCAGAGAACACATGGCACCAAGATGAACTATGGGAAGGCAAGCCGGCAGAGGCAGTGTGATGCTTTGGGCAATGTTCTGCCATTCATGCTATTTTTCTTTGACACATATCACCTACCTGAGCATTGTTGCAGACCATGTGCACCCTTTCATGGCAACGGTATTCCCTGATGGCACTAGCATCATTCAGCAAGATAATGCGCCTCGCCACAAAGCAAAAATGCTCCAGGAATGGTTTGAGGAACAACAATGAGTTCAAGGTGTTGACTTGGCCTCCAAATTCCTCAGAACTCAATCTAGTTGAGCATCTGTGGGATGTGCAGGACAAACAGATATGATCCATTGAGGGCCCAACTTCCAGGACTTACATTAGAACAGGGTATGTCATGGCCCTTAAATGTCTCTCCGCAAATGATCACAATGACTGGCAGAATCTATACATACCTATGCTTTTTGAGGTATTGTACTATGATTATTAGGCTAAAATGTGGTTAGAATGGGGTTCAAGTCAGGGCCTGCAAACAAGTTGCTTTTTGATCAGTGTTTGGCCACAGCCAAATAGGTATGTCTTTATTAAATGATTTCCAAATGCCATACGGTAGATTATTTATTTATTTATTCATTTATGCTTAGAAGTTGTTCATCATGCGATTACAATATGTTTTACTGAAAATTTTACTGGTGACAAAATGTTTATTTAGGCTAGAAGAAACAAATAACTTACCATGCTAAAAACAGGGTTAACAGGTGGATTCGTGTCTTAGGTGCTAACGTGCTGTTACACCCAGTTCACACATAAACGGCATGCCGTCATTGAAAGCGTAAGCGCTCCGTCTAAAACAATTCACAGACAAGTGGTCAGTGAACCCAATTCAAAATGTTGGATTCAGTATGACCCACTTTTCTGTGCCAATCTTTATGAAAGATGCCAATCATTTTGGACCTGATTGCCTGTCATCAGCTTGCAGTGATTTGGTCCTCTCTGTCTTTCAGTTGGTTTGAAGGGACTAGACATTCCTGGTGTTCAATTACACCTTGACAGTGATTAAAAGAGCTTCACTGCATTATGTCCTCAATGGCGCACTAGCTTTAGCACCCTATTTCGTAAATAGTGACCTACCTTTAACCTATTTCAAATGTTCGGGAGAAGACAACTCTAATGAAGAGCAGGTCCTGAACCTCCACCCCTAATCGCCAAGTCAGCCGCTCTTCTTTTCCTGACAGCTACCTAGTTGTGCGTCTGCAAGGCTCTGATAAAGAAACTATTCAGGAAACAGAGAGGAAGTCCTACCCTTGAAAACCATGTAGCATGGTCCTAGAGCAAACTCCTGTGACTAGACTAGGAAACATGTTATCTGGCTGTATTTGAATAGCTGCTGCTTTTGTCAGATCTTCTTAATACTGTACCTTTGCCCTCCGAGGCTGACTGAAATCAAAATGTTCCCTGATTTTAAATCAAACTAAGCTTAATCTGTGTCCGAAAAAACGGCTCAATGCGTTTCAATGCCGCACCTTGTTTTGAAATGCAATTTACTGGTGTTACAGGTTGATGCTGATAACGTTCTCTTCGTCATACCTTCCCCTGTAAGTCAACTTTGCTTGCGCAGTTCTGTTTCACATAAAACCGTATAATGCACCTGGAGATGAGCGTGTTGTCCTGGAGATGTACGGGACATCGCAATATCAACGTTGGTATGACTAGACTATCGGACCTAAGGTCTCACTCCGCTATGTGATTACCTACAGTGGTCTCTGTGCTGACAAGAATGTTCCCTCTCCAGCTGTAGAACCCAGCCGCACAGCAAGAACGAGACACCAGTGCCTTTGGGTCGGTAGGCAGCCACCACCAATTATCGTATTTTCTTGCACCTCCCTTTCATTTTCTTCTCTTTGTTCTAAATTAGTGGTGCTGGATGAGAAGAGGTCTATCTAGGTCTCATTTGAAACAGACCTATGGGAAACCTGAACACATATGCTATCAAGGTACACTGGTTTTCGATATTAGCTTTTCCAAGCTTACCTGTTACATAATGTTATGCAAGGGTTTGTGTACATCCCCCCAGGACAAGGTGTAGCTCAGTGTGGTTGTTTGCCCAACAATAATCATTAAACAAATACATCTCCGGAAACAATTAAGAGACCACTGCACCTTTTTCTTTCCTTTCCAAAAATGTTGCAAAGGAAAGTTTTGAGTGAGGAACAGAAGCTTTCCATTTGAAGGGGTTTCTTAATTTTAACCCTTCCTCGCTCAAACCTTGAGAAAAAGAAAAAGGTTGCAATGGTCTTTTTTTTTTTCTGGAGCTGTAATTGTAATTGTGGCTAAGTCTCCATCTCCAAGTTATTTGTTACTATTTGTTTATCAGAAGCCTTTATCCTTCTAAAATTACTCCCTGAACAACTGAGATGATAGAGATCATTTGGCCTCATTCTACCGAGGTGCATTTGATTTTTAACAGTTGAAAGATATATGAAAGATTTACCTCAAATGACCACTGAAATATTGCCTTGATCTTACATCCAGAAATTGGTGTCACGTTCTTTGTTTATTCATTTCCACCACAACACTTCATGTTAACTGTTCACCTTTCTGGTTTCAGAGGGAAAAAAATCTATCCATCTGTCATTGCCCCAAGATAAGGAAACCTGTTTTGTTCTGTCAGGAGAGATGAGAGGAGGAGTCGTGGTCCCAATATAGGCACCTTGTGTGAAAATGAACGTCCTATTCCCATTCTTTTCTTCCCTTTGTCTTTCTGGGACACACAGACCTACAAGCATTCCTGATTTCATATGATTACTTCTGCTGTGTGGGAGACCCCCGCAGCCTCATTCTCAATGGGAGAGGGAGGGTGGGTGGGAGGCTAGAGGCGTGTGTGCTGTAGCATGTCGACGGCAGCGCAGGCTGGGCGAGAAGCTTGATAACCACCTGACTTCTTTCAGTCTGCCTGTATTGTTTGATGACCCCCTATTCCATACATAGACCATTACTTTCTACCAGGGACCATAAGGTAGTGTCCCACACAGGGAACTGTGGGTAGCTGGATAGAGAGACATTGTCCTTCTGGTGCTGCAGATATACAGACAAGCAGAGGCATGCCAGTCAGATGGTGAGTATACATTGCTATAGATGTGTACTTACAACAACAGAGACATGATAGTCAGACAGACAATATCCAGTACTATAAGAGATATTTTTATACAACAGAGAAATGCTTGTCAGGCAGACAATATCCAGTACTATAAGAGATGTTCAGATACAACAGAGACATGCTAGTCAGACAGACAATATCCAGTACTATAAGAGATGTTTATATACAACAGAGACATGCTAGTCAGACAGACAATATCCAGTACTATAAGAGATGCGTAGATACAACAGAGACATGATAATCAGAGAGACAATATCCAGTACTATAAGAGATGTTTATATACAATAGAGACATGCAAGTCAGACAGACAATATCCAGTACTATAAGAGATGCGTGTATGCAACAGAGACATGCTAGTCATACACTTACAATAAACAGTACTGTATAAGGCAGGTATTTTAAACAACAAAAATATGCCAGTCAAAATGTATTCAGTAAAGGGGAAGTGTATTTAAAAAAATACATTATAGCATGTAAGGCTTATAGAAAATGTATAAAATTCTGAGGCAGGCATGTCTTTCCCGTTCATAGATACAGGTTCTTCTTTGTGTGAGCTTAATTAAAAAGGGACATGCTGTCTTGACCTGTCAAAAGCAATAATGTGAGGCTAAGAATCCCCACAGAGAGAGTAGAGTTTGTGTTGGGGTTAAAGAACTGCTGCTTAATGGGGTAATAATAAGAACAGAGATCACCATCTAAACACCCAGCACTCTAATTACAGCTGTTGACCTGCTGTCCTTCACTCATACAATAATACATTTGTTTGCCATGGTAACTGTCCAGGTGGTAGCCACTTGCCTTGTCCCAAATGACATCCTGTTCTCTGTACTGTGTGTGTGTGTGTGTGTGTGTGTGTGTGTGTGTGTGTGTGTGTGTGTGGAGAGAGAGAGAGAGAGAGAGAGAGAGAGAGAGAGAGAGAGAGAGAGAGAGAGAGACTGTCGGTGGGTGGGTCGACCTTGGGTTCTCGACTGCCTAGTGCCATTGATTTGTTTACCTATGCTGGGCTGACAGCCTCTCATTACGCTTCACACACACACACACACACACACACACACACACACACACACACACACACACACACACACACACACCACCACACATCTTGAAGAAGTGGACACAGTCTCTTTACAGCCAGGGACACAGAGCTGATCAATGCACCTGATAGATTGATGCTGGCAGGACCATTGTATTGAGCGTCTGTTTAGCGGATGTGTGAGCCCCACTGAGTGACTGCACCAAAGTGCCCTCTGTAACCTAAGCTGGCATTGTGTGGTGTTTGAGACGTCGAACAAAAACTGTTTGAAGGAGGAGGTCAGAACAGACATGGCACAGTTCAGGTGGGTGTCTCTCCGTTGCCATTCAGTGTAGAGTAAGTGATGCTTGTACTTGTTCATACAATGTTAGTGGTGATACTGAGGTGCTATTTGAAAAAGGTGGTGATACTGCCACGTATCCCAAATGACACCCGACTCCTATGTAATGAACTGCTTTTGACCCGATCACAAAGGAACAGAAAACATTGTGTATTTAGTCATGTACAAAGTGACTGTATGTATCATTCTGGAAATTAAGTATAATCCTGTGGCTTTTACCTTCCTTAGCTTAGTTCTCATGGGCATCTATGTATTTACTGATGGAATTATATTAAATTTATAATGTACTGTATATTTCCACCATACATTTTGATAGGAGGCAGTGTTGTAACTTTACAAATTGTGGTTACTGCACACACACACACACACACACACACACACACACATACACCACCTATGTTTTATTGTACTTGTGTCATTTTGTGGGATGTTGTCACACATTCTAAGTGATACAGAAAGGAGGATTACTGAACTGTACCTTAGACATACTGATCTTGTGTTAGTGTCTTTCTGCCTTTATTTGCAAATGACTGTTTTGGTTTGAAGTGTATTTTGATCTCGGTCTTACCAGCCTTAAAAAGTGTTCTGCTAGGTGTTCTTTAAATATTTACCACAGGACCAAAATGTATTTCCATAAAAAATAAGATTTTCTCTTACCCTTAACCCTAATGTAGCCCCCCAAAAAACAAAATCTGAACCCTAACTCTAATCTAATGTCCAATATAATGCCTAACCTTGAACCCTAACCTTAACCACAAGCCTAAACATGTATTGATTTGCCATGTATTACAATATTTTTGATGACATCTGGGCTACACACACTTATGCATGCACACACACACACACACAGACAAACACACACAGAATGAATATAGTACAGTCATGTTTTATATAATCACATTGACCCTCTACTTATAGTTGTCCCGAAGTAGCTCTCTCCGCCATTAATATGTTAATTAAAGACCCTGGCCTACATACCCAGAGGTGTCATTCATCTGTTTTATATAAAAATCCCTGTACAACAAGTCACCCTCAGGGAATGATATAGTTTATGAGTATCAAATGCATTTAGGTCTATGCTTCACTGGGGTCCAGAAAAAAAAGGAATTTCCATACCATCAAGATAGGACAGAAAAGAGCCCACTACCGATAGCTTGGGGAATTTCGGATGCTCCCTGACTGTCTAGCTTCTGTTTCTCTGATTGTTCTTATGTAAAAGAGAGTGAAGATACTATATAAATTTAGGACCAATATAATTTCTACAGTTTTGGTTTGGCTTTAGTCATTCTATTATAGTTGTGGGTTATTGTTTGACAGCTCTGATTTAGATGGTGTATTGTAAAGCACTTGATGATACCCAGAACCTAACTGTAAGCAAGTACTTTTTCGTAATTGAAAAACTTTTTTAATTGTGCTTAATTTCTTCTCATTACAGTCACAGAATAATATTTTTCTTTGCCTGAAAATGTACATATACAGTTGAGTTAACTCAACAGTCGATTTTAATTAACGACAAAAAGATGACAGGAAAACCCACTGACAAAGGGTACCTATTCTAAACATAATTGCTAGGGTCCAAGGAAACGAGAAACCAAGAAGAAGTACAAGAAGTATTGGTCTGCCATTGATCCAATGTAATATGCAGTGTAATTCTCGTCCCGTTGTCTCTGTCCTATGATCCCTGCTGTTTGTAATGTCCCTGACCGATGTACCACTTCACAGCATTCACAAAGATAACATTAACAACAAGACGACAAACTGGAAGCTCAGGAGCATAAGGTGGATTGGAATGGAACTGCTCTAAATCTACACAGCCAACTGAATGTTTGTTTGTGTGTGTGTGTGTGTGTGTGTGTAGATGGGTGTTTTAGTGTTGTCAGTGGGGCAACGTGTGTGTGTGTAAATCCTTTCACTTGTCCTAAGTGAATTATTTTGAAAACAAGTTAGTTCAGCAACTTTGATTCTCTTTCATGCGGAAATAGACATATTACAGAATACTTTCTCTGGGAAGTTCTTTAAACTAGCAACCTCGTCAAAAGATATATGTGTCTCTGGTTAGACAACGCTTTACGAAGATGATCAACCGCAACAGATGGCTGCAGATCTATAAATAAGTCCCTCTCTCTTCCAAAAAGGAGATTACTGCATTTTGAGGCTGTTTAAAATGGCCCGTGAAAGAGAGATTAAGTTGTAAGCTGTTTTATAACCAGTTTCTTACTTCTTCTTTACAGCTAAAGTTGAATAAACAGGTGTCTGGACAATTCCTGGACAAGATTTCAGATAAATATCTTAGGATGGAAAATATACTCTTTGTACAATTTCTGAATTTTGTCAAATCACATTCATACTACCTTGTTAGCCTCAGATGACTTTGTCTCTGGCATTACCATTAACATAGGATTTCTTAGGCAGCAGTAAACAATCCAACGCAGGACTTTATTATAAGTCACTTGATCTGCATATTTAATTATTGATTAACTATCATTACATTTCACAAAGTATTTCCAGTTCTAGTTAAAATTTGTAGTTAACTGCATTGATAAAGGGCCACAGTAAGGTTTCAAACCATACACTTTCATATAAGAATGCTATTGCCTATAAATATTTTAGGTTAATAATAACTATATATATTTACAATTATACATGTAGCATGTGTGTATATGTTTATATTTGTATATATACTTTACAGCCCTGAGCGGTTCTCAGAGTAAATAAACGAAGGCTTACTCTCAAGAGTTTGTTGAGGACAAATATAAAAGCATTGATAAATATACATGAACCAGCCATGCTTCTAGCCTCTGGGTCGCATCTCAGCCAAGTTACTGAGAGGGAGGCGAGGTGCTTCTTGCAACCTTTGGTAATCTTCATCATATAACATGTTCTTATCATCCTTGGTGCAGAATAACGCCCACTTGGGGGCTACCTCTGCATCCTCCACACATATCGACAGAAGCCTCCTATTTTGACCACGTCTCCCACTGAAATAACGATTTTACTGGAGCTCGCATGTTGCCTGGATCTTCCAACACAGTGTAAATTGGCTACACTAGCCATTCTGTAAACACATTTGTGGAATTCTTTATGATTACGGTGGTTTCAATTATACTTCAGTATAACTTACAACTTACATGAGTGCACCCTTCAAATGATTGGCAACTAGTGGAAACCTAAAGTTTGTAATGGAAACTTACTAGTCAATCAATTTGCACCTTTGTTTATTTAGGGGTTCTTGGAGTAACTACACGTACTGTAGCGACTGTTTCCTGGAGAAACTCTGGTGTCGGGCTGTGGCTGAGTATAGGTGGGGCTTTAACCTAATTTATGCTATGTTTGAGTATATTACATTCTTATTATAATATTCTGCTGTATTATCATGGCATGTTGAACCATTTTAGAGTTAAACTATCTTACATTTTAGAATTCCTCAAAAGCCAATTCAAGTGGTAAAATTTGAACTATCATTTTAATCCTGTATTATGTCAACAATGCCAATTATTATACATATTTTAAATTCCTTTCAGAATGACTCTTCCTTAGCAATAACACTATGAAAAAATGTAATAGTCTCACACTCAAATGATCAAAAGAATCTAAACCTTAATTGACTCTAAATTTTAAGAAAGAAACTGAATTAATCAAGAGATTAACATTTGCTGTCAAAAAAGTGTCATGTCTATTGGCAACCCTTCATTTATTGCTTTCTGCACCTTCCCTTTGCAATGGTAGCTGAACTGGTTGTTCTGTATAATTTTCCATGAGCTGGCCAAACGTTTAGCTTGGGATCTGAAACATTTATCCTTGGCCTTTGATCATTTCTCATGAACTTTCCTCCTCAGCTCACCCCACACGATTGCAATTGACCTTAAATCAGGTAGATACCATAGGAAATGTTTGAATTTCTAGTCATTTTGTTATTTGCTTGTGGATCTGGGTGAATGGTTTTGATCATTGTCCTGCTGGAAGGACAACGATAATCCAGTTTTGACCTTCTTTCCTGAAATGTCCTGGTACTGTACTTGACAGAATCCATGATGCCATGTATCCTGAATAGGTTCACAGGGCCTTTGTAAGCTAAACAGCCGTATAACACAAATGATATCACAATTCCACCACCGTAAATTTGGGATTAGGTTATTTTCTCTATGACCATACCCACTTCTGTTGTCTGTGGCTAAAGTGCAATATTTTTGTCAAACATGACCATAGAACCCAGTCCCAATCACACTTACAAATAAATATCACACACTCTAGGCCCTGATGATATCTTACCCAGAGAAGCTTTCTTCTGATGTCCACATAGCTTGTTGGCAGAGAAAGAGGTGGCGTCTAATCATGGTGACCCTAAGGTTCAAGACACTGTTCTCCAACATTGACCCATGGATCATTTTGAGGGGCCAAATACCCCTTTATCCACTTCCCGGGAGGGTTCATTACAATTCAAATTGTTTAAAATGTATTAATTATTGCTAATAGTGTGAAGGTTTCACCTGTGGGGTTACATTTAGTGGTGACTTCCATCATAGAATGAGGAAAGATTCAGATCAACATACTGTAGACTACTTGAAGTAATACTTGAAATAATACTGTGATAGACTACTCGAAGTATTACTGTGATGCAATTTTGATTCAGTCCAGGCATAAGTCTGAGCCACAATTACCAACACATCACATATGTGTAATACACACTGGGCAAAAAACATGAAAACGCATAAGCCCACGGTCCCTCTGAATTAAATATATGAATGAAATAAAACAACGTGAAGTGACCTCAATACCACTGTGTGGAGAGAGAAACGGTTTATAAAAAAATACACATCATGACACCAATGTCATTATACGTATAGTCAGTGGAGTGAAAAGCAAGAAATACAGCGGCACACATTTTCAGAAAGGGTCTGACTGACTTATTGTAAGGTTAATGGATTTCCTCTGAACTATTGACTGGTTGTCTTGAGAAAATGAGGAGTCTTCTATCCAAACAATAAATCCCTTAAGGTAGTGAAAGTCAAAAAGCCTTTTAGTTTAATGCCACAATAAATTAATATTGTTCTGTTGTAGAATGATTTCACAGTCAATGGCACCCTATTCAGTATACAGTGCATTCATTTTGACCAGTCATACGGTCGCTGATCACGTAGCGAACTATTGGGACACAGCGTGCAACGAAAGATGCACGTAGCTGTCATATGCCGCACCAATCATACTGAGCCCGTAGTCTGTGTAGATTACCATATTTGGTTCAATCTTCCATGATTCCAAGCAGATTTCAACATTCCATAGAATGGATGCATTATTATCTGTTCATTTCCAAAAAGGCATGAAAAATTAATCCTCTCGTATTGTTAAGATGCGTTTGTCGTGTAACCATGATAAAAAATCCACACGTTGCAACAGACAAAGCATATCGGCCAACAGAACAGCTGTCGCCTCTGGCTACCTGTCAAGTCATGGTCAGCCATTAGAGAAGATATTTTGACAGTTGGGAGAACTTGTAAGTGGAAAACAGAAAATGCTGTCTAACTAAACTATAAATCCATTTGTTATGTCCCGCAGCTGAGCTGTTAAAGAGCTGCTTGTTTCGACTAACGAATTAAGGTTTTTAAACATCCTAATTTTCATTTTTTATACATTTTCTTATTTGCCAGAAAAATGCAGATCCCAAATTCAAAGTAGACTTCCATACCTTAACAAGTTGCCTTACAAGTACTACAAAGTGTGGCGGTGCCTATGTTTAATTGATTTATCACACAAAATCCCGAGTTCCTACCTTGAAAACTCAAATTGTTTATGTTGTTGATATTTGCATAAGCCATGCAGTTTTGGGTGTTGGAACACTTGTACAGTACAATTCAACAATCCAGTGACAAAGAATGCTGTTAATGTTCATTATACATTCCTGCAATTGAAAGTCTGTCACATTGAACAACCCAGAGTTAAGCGCCGCGGAATCAGGACCATGGACAGATCCAGCTGTTCTTCTTACAATACGCTTAAGCGCCCGCCCATTTAATGACTGACACTACACTGCATGGTTGGGGAGCTCTCGAGCACACTGAACGCGGACCAATAGTTTAGAGGAGCTGGAATGAGCCCGCGTTGCTAGTGGAGACGTTCCGGCAGAGCTTCAGAGAGCTTGTTTACTGAACGGAGAGAGCTCGAGCATTCAGGTTGGTGGTGTCGCTGTGAGGGTTCTGTACGGTGACGGTGAACAAGCCTACTTTACCGATGGGATAACAGAATTCCTACCAGAGACGCTCGCGCACGAACTGTTTTTGGTCGCTGTTAGGCTACAGCTTGTACAACTCCTTGTAATGTTGTAGAGGCTGCTAGTGACATTGCCGCAATCCTTTTGTTTCTGTTTATCTTTTTACCACTGCTTGTTTCGGTGGGGCAGGTTTTGGGTATAAGGCTTATTTTTATTATTTGTATTGCTACTGAATCAATTTCTGGACGACGTGGAACAAAGACACGGGACGAGATGGATACCGAAAAGTACTTACCGGAGCTGATGGCAGAGAAGGACACACTGGACCCCACGTTTCATCACTCTCTACGGCTACTAGATCAAGGTAAACAGAAAACATGTCAATGCATGGGACGTTTCTATTGTATTAAATAAACAGTATTGTAACATATAAGCTATCGTTTATTTTCTTTTTATTGCTGCTACTTTGACCTATTATTATACTTTATGGACAGTTTGAAGTTTTTTGACGAGACGCTGACTATAGACTACAGACTACACAGATCTGTTTCTCAATAAAATATATGTTTAAATATAGGTCACATAAAAATATAAAATGGAATATGGTTGGCGCTCGCATAGGCG
This sequence comes from Esox niger, assembly GCA_016801105.1. Classification (NCBI taxonomy): domain Eukaryota; kingdom Metazoa; phylum Chordata; class Actinopteri; order Esociformes; family Esocidae; genus Esox; species Esox niger. The sequence goes on from JACXGJ010004934.1 coordinate 24,199, forward strand.
ATATAATGGCATTCCTTTGTATTATAGACCTTCATAAACATTGTAATTGTAACATAAATTAACAGTTGCTTTTTTGTAAAACCAATACAGTTGCCCCTCAACTAGGCTACCAGGCTATAATAAACCGATGATGAAGGTAGCTCAGTCATACAGCACTGAGACGTGTCAATTATGATGTTAACAGTAGAATCAACACATTCTTCTTATAAGGTGGATTTGTTCTCCTCTTGGCAGAAACTTGACTTGTTTGTAATTTGAACGGATAGGGGCCGTGAGTTCCGCAGCGATTTTAATTGAAGATGGTTTAATTAATCCGTTTCTCATATGCGGCGAGAGTAGGGCCTACAGTATTCTTTGAAGCTGTCAGAATCTTGCAAATACTTACAGACGCACCCCTGTGTGCATACGGTCTGGTTGAGCAAAGTGCGCTTGAATAACATTCAAGTAGATCCTTCGAGTACCACTCGTAAATGAGCTGTGTGTCTAGTGCTGTCTGCCTGGATTTCAGAAAAATAACTCGCCAAGCTTTGACAGCAAACATTTGATTTTTATAGTATACTGAATGGCATCTGACCTTTTTGATGACATCAATATCGTTTTTTTTATCTAGGTCTGTTTAGGTAATTTCAACATTGCAGATTTTGTACCTATGCCGGTGAATAACTTGAGAAGGTCTACTAACCATACTCCATGGAAAGTAACTATGTAAGGGACCTGGGGCTGCTTGGGCCTTAGCTTGATCGGTCAACCCAGTCCTGTTATGTGCAGAAGATCACATTGTAACCAGTCCAATTTTTAACTTGTTATTGTTTAAAGATACGCTCCAGGATCTTGAGCACAACACAGTGATAACGCATTCAACGAATGCATGGAATTACTGTATGCATAACTTCGTACACTCTGCCAAAAAGGAAAAGAAAACTACAGGTTGTAACATACAAGCGATGGATGGTGCAGTATTCAGTCGGATGACATAGGACGATGTGGACTGAGTTTACTTCACGCGCACCACTTTCCAAACTATAGGATGAAATTATACAAGATCTTTGAAAGCATCTTTTAAGACATAGCTAACGTTATTGAGTATTTGGGCAATACTTGACAGACTACCTGAAAGTATTGCATTAGGTTAATACCAGGACAGAAGGGCCTTTATGAATATGTTTCTGTCAGCTCTCCCACTTAGAGCTAAATCAGTGGAGGCAGACTGAGATAAGAGTGTATTTTACTCAGCACTTTCTCCTTATCAGCTGTCTGTAAAATTGGGTTGGCCTTTTTCTCCAGCACAGATTTCCCAGCTTGCCAGTGGAGATAAATGTGATTTGAAGGAAATATACATTTGGTTTAACTTAGCGCTCGATTCTTCGACAGAGCGTCGCTGAGGGTTCACATAAATTGTGTTCATGAATGAGCCAATGTGTTCAATGAAGTCCGAGGAGTGCAGTTCGGAATATTCCACACTCATTTCCACAGCAATTTAACAACTGTTGGATCGTTTCATTCAAACAGATTCAATTAACCCTTTCCTGTGCATTCCAACATTGTGCCCTATCCCGGAAGCACATTTGTTTTGACCAGAGAACCATCGTAGTGAGCTTCTCTTGACCAACATAGTGGACCGCAGTGGGGAACAGGGTGCAAATTGGATCTCACGATCCAATCCAGGCCCAATCCTACCGCCAGTCAGTCCGTATGATTCCGTAACAGAGCCTTGGGTGATAACAGTCAGTAACAGTCAGTCATTAGTAACAGTTTGCCATAACTCCCAAACTGTAAATAGTGTTATCTCCCTGTAACAAAGCAGATGGCACACAATGCATTGAATGGAGCATTACTTTAATAGAGCACTTCTCTAATGGAACACTTTGACTTCTGGCATCTTCCCCACCGGGCCCAACTTGATTATGCAATTGTCAGGGGACACAAACAGAACCGAGGAGAGTAAGCACACAGACAGACAGCGAGTGGATGCATACTGGATCACTCTCTGCTCTATGTCTGGAGATATACACATGTTGGGGGACGTAGGGGGAATGGCGGTGCTCAGAGAGGGGAGTTTAGTGTCTGCACCACCCCATTGGTCTATGAAAGTAATCTAATGGATCACTACCTCTGCGGTAAAACTATTGATTAATGGCCTATGTCAGACCAGATAGGTTGGAACCTAATTTGCTTTTTATGCACTTCTCTTTACATCATACTTTTTTCCTAAATTAAAATATACTTCATTTACTATCTACCCACTTTTCGGTAACTTTAAAATTAAACAATAAGGAATTACACTAAACATTTTTTTAAAACAATATGCATGCAAATGAAGTAATCTCTTAATAAAGCGTTATAGGCAAAGCACTATGCCTACCCTGCCTATTAACAGTGACTGAAGTTAGGAACTTGCATTTGCGCCAACGATTTGACTGCATTTCAGCAAGGGGAAGTTAAGCACTGTATATGCGATTTGTTATTCATACCCAACAGCCTCTTCTAATTAAACACCACTATTCACAATTAACACAAACCACTCCAGTTTTTTTAAAAGAAAATTCCCCATTACTTATAAACTAAGATGTTTTTATTGTCTTCTCAACTCAGATTTAATTCTTTGTGAATTTATCTTTCTCAGTTATGACAGCCTTGCATGGTTTTGAATGAGAAAAAAAATCTTAAGCTTAGTAAATTTGGTTGGAGGTCATTGATTGACAGCAATATTCAAGTTCTTTTCTTTTCTTTTTATTTCATTCCATAGTCCCGCTGAAAAATATACCTATTTTCTAAGGTTAAACTTTCCAAAATACACACTAGAAGGGTTTTATAAGATATAGTTAGTGGTCCAATCTCAGTCCTGACTTAAACCTGCTGTCTGTCAGTGAATCCTAACCAAATTAATTTGAGCTTGAGTGATTTTGACACAACCAATACATGTTCCATAAGAGTTTGTAGAATCAAATTCAAAATGATTAACAGCTGAAATGGCAGTTACGGCTTCCACCAAGCATAATATCTGAGATGTCAAGTCATCTTCATTTATTTTGTGTTGTTTGGAAAACATGAACTTTGAAAATGTGTTATAGATTGTGCTGCTTGATATGAAAAATATTGAATGTGTTCCGCTTTTAGAAAAAAAAACTAAGGCAGCTTAATGTGAAAAAATCGCAAGGGTGTGTTTAGACATTCCCTGACTAATATATGCTTAACTTTTTACTTTACTTACCATTAACTTTACCCACTGCCATTAAATATACATGCAAAAATGAGAGGAACCCAGATAGAAATTATCCTAGCACTTCTGAGCAAAGACATGTATTGGGTGCAGTGAGTTACAGAACGTCTTTGAGAAGATCTAGTACTTGCTGGCACAAACAGTATCCTCAAAAGATAAAAAAGCTGTTCAGTGTTGTATCATATGATCTTAGATTTGGCCCCAGAATGCCCTGTGTCTTTGGGTGCACTGCATATTAGGGCTGTGTTTCAAGAAGACCCCTCAGCACCCAGCTCCCTACCTTGTACACTCCTTTTGACTAAACCCTATAATGCTAGTTCAGACGCACGCTAGGAGCGCACACCCAGCCATTAGCCACTGATAAACCACATTACTTTCCGACTACCAGGCAAGTTTGCGGCGTGTGTGTGCGTGTGCGTGTGGGTGCGTGTGTGTGTTGTGACTCAGAGGTCTGAGGTGTTAGCTGAGCGGTCTTTCCCTCCTTTAGCTGTAGCATCCCAGAGGATTTTCCAGGAGGGGTGAGATGCAGGCCAGGCCTAACGCGGAATAAGGCGGCCTTGCTCGGTCATAAAACCTAATGGCAAGACGTTTATAGGCCTGGTGAGTTTACATGGCAGTATTGATCTCACTGTTAATGTGTGATGCATGGAACAGCTGTTATGCCACCGGTAATGAGGTGGAGATGGAGTAATTTAGCAGTGTTCTCACCTCCAGGACACAGCGGTTGCACTCTTTTCCCTAATTGGCGCAATACAGGTCCCACGGGCCCCCGGTCAAAAATAGAGCCCTGTACGAGAAAAGTAAAGAGCCGACAGATCCAGGTTAACTAGTTAGCGGATAAAAACACAGAAGCAGGGAAATAAGTGTTTTTCTAACAACAAACGATTCACCGTGTGATAGCCCGTCCTAAAGATAAACGACACTGCTATCCCCATTGCGAAATCAGATATGTCATTGCATTTTTTGTGCACTTTATTTATTTAGATATATATTCTTAGGCTCTTTTGTGTGCTTTCTTGTGCCGTGCAGATCGAGGAGAATGTTTGTTGCAAGAACACATGCAGTGGCAGTGGGTTAGAGACTGGGCCACCATAGGCCGTCCTGCAGAATGTTTTAAAGATCCACTTCAGAGTTTTTCGGGGGGAAGTGATGCTGATGAGCCAAAGTCAGACTTTGAGCCAAAGTCAGTGTTTTTTGTGAGTCCTTCATTATCCAGTTGCATACTTCACCACCCGTTTCTTATGATGTTAGAATCCCAAAACATTGATTCAGCACCATCACGTTCAATTATTGTCTTAAAATGACATGGGAACAACTTTAATTCAGCCCCCACTCCATCCGCATTCTTTTAGGATGTACGTTTCTGCTGCTCGCCAAGCCAGGGGCTTGAGAAAGGTGCCATGCATGTCACTTTCAGCTAAAACGAGTAGGAAGTGTTTAAAGCTTTGAGTTCCCCCCTGTCAGCAGCTGCGGATACTCCATTTTGTCATCATTGTAGCACATGGAGCAAGAAGTAGAGCAGCGGCGGCGCGGAGGAATGGCCTCTCTGCATCTGATCACTGCTTTCAGTAGAAGATTAGCAGAAATAAATAATAAGCTGGCAACATAGTTAACAGGAACAGTCAAACACACCTCATTTAAATAAACAGAAATCTGATATTTCACTGATGGCTAACAAGACCCGTGGGGAACACACTGATGTCGATGATAGCTAGACTGTTTTGACACCCTTGAACACACCTCAACGGACAATACATCTTTATGCAAAACATGATTTAAACTACGACATAAATTGTGATATAATTGTACATTTGGTTTAATTTGCCGTGCTCCCTGTTGGCCCTGTTTCCCATAGCCAGCTGGTCAAGCTGCTATCTATCAGGGCAAGATTGCCTTGAATGCTGTTGTAAATAATTCATCAGGGCTTGTTTAGAAAGGGCGGTAGTATTCAGATGGTCTCAGATCTGTAATTAGTTCCTTTAAGCCCAGCGTGAGGTCAGAGAGTGCTGTGTTCTTTAACTCAACAAGCAGCATCAGCAACCAGCACAGACTTCCAACTGCAGGTTAGCCTCCGATCTCAACACGGGCCCTCGGCCCCAGCCCCTGTGCTGGCTCTAACCTTTTGTCCTCCGTTCTCTACACAGCCCCCCCACTTCTTTGGTCACTACTGATGTTTAAGATTAACTCACAGTAATCCACAGTGCGTTCTCTCCCAAACCCACCGGAAGTAATTACATATCCGTTAATTATATTCTTATTGGATGATATTGCACTGCTGTCTGCCCAAGATGGCACAAAGACAGCACTGTGGTACTCCACTGGCTTAAACTGGGTTGTAGAAAAGAAAGCTTGTCTGTAGATGTGCTAACTATAGCCCTGGGCAACTGATCGAGTTAAAGTTTCACATTCCCTGTGGGAAAGTGTTTTGTGAAAGATTGGACCAAAAGTCTGTTAAAAAAGGAAAATGCATTAAGGGGGAAAAAGTAAGGAGTGCAATGAAATTGGAATTAAAATCGAAAAAAGTAAAGGGGTAATGGAAAAATAGCTACCTAGTGTGAAAGTGACAAAAAAACGATATCTGTTTTGTATTAACAAGAAATATGTTAGAGAATGGCAGGTTAAGTAGGTCCCCAGTGGTTTCGCGTCCCACCCTCTGAATCTCCCAGAACCTTTTTCTGTGGTTACAAATCGTTTCATATTTTATGTGTTTAGGTGAATAGCTGAATTTGCAGACATGCGTTGCCAGGCCGAAACCCTCTGAGTGAAACAGTGTGGATGTATAGCTGTGGGGAGAAAGACAAGTGCCAATTTACTACCTGTGCAGGAGATGGGGAAGGTGTAAATTCAATGCTTATTTATTTTTGTCACCAGAATCGCATTTCAAATTCAGCTTTTTATCACTAATGGAAAAACAGACAACTGTCTTCACACATTTTGTTTAAACAACTTATTTTTATTTCTTCCCCATCCTTGCTATATTGACAGATTCCATTGATTCAATAATGAAACGGAAGCTTGTAAAAATAAATAATTGTTTTACTCTGTCTTTGTAGCCCAGAAGTATCAGGTTGTCTATTAATATTTCTGCACATTCAAACGTTGCCACTACACTTTCTGTTTGGCTGTTATCTTTTAATACATCTTTGTTGATTAAGTGGTCTCACAAGCCAAACCTTCTATCGGTGGTCTTGATTACTTAGTGAATGTGTTGGGGTGGACAATGGCCTTCACTGAGAAGAGGGGAGTCTATGCTGTGTTTTTAATCAGAAGGAAAAAAGAAAAAGGTTTTTATTAAGCGGTTTACAAGCACAAAAAGCACATCCCTCTTGGTCCATGTGCATTAGGGCAGAATGCATTGTGGCTGCATAGGCTGACCCTCTGTTGTCAAATTCCATGCTATAATCAACTGCCTTATTGCTAGAACCAGCTTTGGTGGGTCTTAAATACCCCTACCAGAAATGAGCAACAGCTTTCATTGGGGCAGATATATATTTTAGTCCTTTAGCTGATGCTTTAATCCACAGCGACTTCCAGTTGGTTTGTCCATTCTCAAGATTGCTTGGTGGGACGCCACAGACATTGTCATACTTCCCACCTCAGTGCCAGCAGGCTCATATACGTCAAGTAAATTACCTATCAAAGGTGGGAAAAGAAAGAAATTGCGGACGAGCATCCGTTTGTCAATTGCGCTGGCTTAACCAAAAATAGTTTGCTTTCTCTGTGGAGTAGTTTAGTGTATTTGTCCTCGTTTTGAAAAGGGGCCTTTCATTCTCCAACAGCTTCCGTCGTCTTCCTCCTTTCCCATTCCCTCTTCCCTTTCCATCTCTTTCTCTCTTTTAATATCCCCCCTCTTTATTTACACTGTGTTGTGTCAATTGGCACCTTCTTTTGAAGGGATTGGTTCAGGATTAGCCTCCCCGCCTCCCCAGCTGATCCCATCCATTTTGTTGTAATCCGACTCAATTTAATTATGTTTATCGTTCCACCTTGCTGGATCCCTGGACCGTCTGACAGTACAGCTTCGCTTCAGACAGATAAGGAGCACCTCGCTGTGCCTCTCTCGCTGCTACTGCACCTTGTGTTGTTGGCACCATGTCAATGCTGTGAGTGTTGCTCCATGACGGAGGGGTGCCCCAAATGACACCCTGTTATAGGGAATTACTCTAGAAAACACCCCTATCCCTGCAAACGTGTCCACATTTTCCCGTGTAGCTGTGGGTGAAAATATTAGCACAATATTTCTCATTGGCCCAAACATTGCATTCACTTTCCTCTTGAAATAGAGCTGCGTTCATAACCAGGTGAGGGGTGGGAAGTAACCTGTTTAATGTATTCGCATGCTGGTCTTAATCTATAATAGGCTGGTCTGGGCTGTACAGGGCTTGCCTGGGTTGGGTTGGTCTGGACAAGCCTGTGTTGGGCTTCTTTGTGCTAGCCTGTGTTGGGTTTGTCTGGACAAGCCTGTGTTGGGCTTCTTTGTGCTAGCCTGTGTAGGGTTGGTCTGGACAAGCCTGTGTTGGGCTTCTTTGTGCTAGCCTGTGTAGGGTTGGTCTGGACAAGCCTGTGTTTGACTTCTTTGTGCTAGCCTGTGTAAGGTTGGTCTGGACAAGCCTGTGTTGGGCTTCTTTGTGCTTGCCTGTGTTGGGTTCGACTGGACAAGCCTGTGTTGTGCATCTTTGTGCTAGCCTGTATTGGGTTTGTCTGGACTAGACTAGATTGGGTTGCTCTGGGTTAGCCTGTGTTGGGTTGCTCTGGGCAAGACTGGGTTGGGCTGGTATGGACTCAACTGGGTTGGTATGGGCTAGACTGGTTTGGGCTGGTATGGACTCAACTGGGTTGGTCTGGGCTAGACTGGTTTGGAGTCGCAATTTAAAGGGAACAGAGTGTTACCTGGCTCCTCAATAGGTTTTGTTCTCTCAATATGTGAGGTATCAAGTCAAGCCAAACAGATCTAATGCTGAGGACATATACCTTTTGTATAGTTAGATTCAGATTCAACCAGCTGCAGGATAAGGTCATAAAAGAGAACTGTGGTTAATATAAAGCTGAAGTGTTCACACTGTGTATACAATCTCTTTTATTACTTTGGTGAGCCTAATCCCCAACATGCAATATCAGAAGCTAACAATAAAAACTAAAAATAGTAAAGCAGTGCATGCCTTGACAGACTCTGCAAGAGATAATTCAAAACAAGCTCCAGTGTTAAAGAAAACTCAGACCAAGTTTTAGATAGAACTTTAGTTTATTGAGTAGATCTATTGTGCTCCAAGCAGCGAGGAACTTCTGATGGGATGAAATGCTTTCAGAGCTTTTGGGCTACTTGCTACTTACTGACTGTAACCGTGATTCTTCAGTATGAACAGGAAGCGCAATAATAGGTTGTTTCCATTCAAATGCGACGTCATGTGAGTGAAATAATGTGCATTAGACACCAGGAGTTATACCCAAACACACGTACCAAAGACAGAAATACAAATAACCCTTTCTGTTCTGCATGGCCATCTTATAAGGATGCAGGGAATTATCCATTATCTTGTCTTAAACTCTCTGCTCTGGTTTATACTACGTGTCTCTGTAAATAACCCTCAGTGTCTTCAAGCTTTTAGAGCTTGGCTCGTCTCATCAAGAAAAATACAAAATCTCAGTAGGACGGTGGAATTGGTGGTGGGTAAGAATCTATGAATCTTTCATGGCTGAAGGTAGTGGAAGTAAGATATCGGTAAATGAAGTGAAGTGAATGTTCTGGGTTTTAGGAGCAAGTGGAGTTATGCTATAATCTACTGAGTAGTAGATGAGAGGTTTGGGGGATGGGTAGGGAGAGAGAGAGAGAGCGGCTAGCCCTGTTGCCCAGGGACGTCTTGTCGTCTTGCTGGGCCACTTATACTTTGTCTCCTGACTCTATTTTAAGGAATTGCTGCTCTTATTCCACATTGTATTCACATTTTTAGATCTCTCCTACACTTGTTAATTTGTTGAGTCGTTCCCACTGGGGCCAATTGAGACATTGCTTGTGAGGGAGAGTCAGTTGATTACCCAAGCCCCCCAAGGCACTCACTGTCATTTAGTCTCTCTGGCAAGACCTGTACATCACCCAAGGGCATGGCTCATTTTGGTGAACCTTGGGAACTAAATCACAACAAGGAAAGATATGTTCTTTTGTCTCCCTTATTTGCATACCTTCTTAGCTCAGAACAATGATAATCTGCAGAAAGGTTACAAAGTTATTCACTGTTGATTGTTTACCCGTACTGCATAAACAATAAATAGTTGGGGAAACACTTAGTTATGGTCCATGCACATTTTTTCTATGAAGGTACATTTCACATTTATGGTAAGAGATCTATCCTTATTGTCTAAATGTGCTCTCCAAAATACCATAAAAAGGTAGTCTGCCTTTGCCTTTTTAAATTGGAGCTTTTGTATTTTTTCACACATCTGGGTCACTTTTTAAGCATTTTGCAGGCCATACAAAACGACTCAAAATGCCCATCTTACTTCACTGTGTTGTGTGCTTCTCAAAAGGGCCCGTGGGCACTTGTGCCTATAAAACAGTACGTTCCACAAGGGTGTAGAAATGGAGATGCGATTACCACCATCAAAACGTAATGGCATTTCAAATGTTATGTGTAAGCCCTGTGACAGCCCTAGTTTCAAATAACAGCACTCAATCAACCTTAAAGGTGTTATTACCACAAACTTTCTACAGGTCAGATTGATGCTATGATTGAAAGAATATTGTATCAATTTAAACCTGACAAAACAACAAACATGGCAGTTTTATCTGTTTGTATTTTATTATTACTGCGATGGAGTATTGAATGCTCATTTACTATTATAGCTCCACCATAAACTTTGACAGTCAAGTATGGATTGTTTCCCTCAGTAACAAGGAAAGTTAGCCTCTCCTCTGCTTGGCCGTGGCGCTACAGTGGGTTTGTTGGCTTCTGAAACCAATGCCTACTATTTGTGCCGGCCTTGACCTGGCTATTGGTCTCAACTCCTTCTTAGACTGACCTGAGATTGGACCAAAAGCCTTGTTAAAAATCTGACCTAGCATTGGACCTTACAGCTTGTTAAAGGCGGCAGCACAACAAACCACCCTCCTCTCGCTCTCTCTCTCTCTCTCTCTCTCTCTCTCTCTCTCTCTCTCTCTGTGTGTGTCTGTTTTCTCTCCGTCTGTTTTCTCTCTATCACTCTCTCTATTTCTCCTTCCCTTACTGTTGTGTCTTACCGATCTCCAATCATCCTGCTGTTGCTGTAGTCTGGTCTGAGAACACCACTCTGAGAGATGTTGTGACTGGTGTGGAAAGCCTGCAGTGTTATTTTGACCATCATTACTAAATGAGGAACTTGCTGTGTTGTTGCCCCACACCCACACCCACCCTCCCCAGCTCTCGGCTGCGCGTAATGGACATCAAGATTTTAAAGGTTATGCTTATGAAGTCTTTGCTGGTCGTATCTCCTCCTCAACCAGGATTCGCCCGCGACGTCTGTTTGATGAACCCGATGTTAATGATACTGAACGTTCAGTCCATACAGAGGATCTACTGTAGATAATATGTCACGTAGGAAGTGTGGGGGCTCAGTGAATATAAATCAAGCTTATAGATCTGCGGTTCAGACACGTTCGCACTTCCAGTCCGGTGGCGGTGCTGGTGGGTGGTTTTAATTGCCGTCCGTTCGTGGTTAGGACGAGTTGGTGAAGACAGTTTTGAAGGGAGGCAGGGAGACGGGGAGACGGGGAGAGAGGGGAAGGGGAGGTTTGGTTTGCTATCTCCACTTCGTGGTTGTTGTTGTATTGACAGTTCCTGGTTCCTGGATAAGCTGATAAGAGAGCAGGAGCCACAGAAACAGAAGAGGCAAGGAGAGACAGCGAGAGACATTGAGGATCACCTTTCAGCGTCAGACATCAGAGATGTTTCACTGGACTGCGTCCCAAACTGCGCACTCTATTCCCTATTTACTCCATTGCATTCTTTAAAAGTAGGGCCCTTTTTATGAAATCGGGTGCAATTTGAGCTATACAGGAGTTCCCAGATGCTCCCGAGAAGAAAAGGCTTCAATTCCATTTCTATTCAGTCAGTTCAGAAATTAAACCAAAACTCCAATTCCAGTCAGGACAATTGAAAGGAGTCATTTGAGCGTACCTGACTGAGTGAACTGAAATGGAATCGACTCTCACCGCGTTGGACACATTGCCTAGGCCTGCAGATTAGAGGAGGTACATCCGTCTGGATTCTGATTAAGCCGCAACAATGAAGCAACAATTTCGAGTTGATGAAGGAATACCATAATAGTGTCAGCAGATGGTTGGGCATGAGGAAGGACCTCGGGTTGCAAGTTAGACAAATGAAACAGCTGCATGTCGTACCGTGTGTGTGTGAAGCATCATGCGAGCACTTCTCATTACTGAGAATCAATGAGGCAAAACACATTGATTTACTGGTCACTGACTCGTGTAAACAAAATAGTCCAAATTGTAGCTACCGTTGTTTTTTTTGTAACATTATTCATTCATGGCTTATTACTGTTTTCGCTGCCCGTATCCAGGCTCATTCTTTGCAGACACATAACATTCCGGACCCACATTTCCAAAGACATGATGTCAAACACGTTTGATCTTTTGCACCAGACCCACATTGCAATCTGTCTCTCTATAATGTATTGGGTGTCCACTTATATGTTTGTTTTCAGTGTCCACTCAAATTAATACATTTAAAGGTATCAAATGTATTTTCGCATTGCTTGTTTTATAAGTACAGTACATTACCAGTATTGAGCCTTTGCAAGTGTCCTAAACAGCAGCCTTTTCCCTAGACACAGGCATCTGATATATAGTGGTACACAACATAGGAGAACAAGGGGGCAGTTTGGATGTGTCTCTACCCACTGACTCACATGGCCCAGACTGAGCCACTACATTACTTCACTGACTCACTTTACCCAGAGGGGCCACTACATTACTCTACTGACTCACATTAACCAGACCAAACCACTACATTACTCCATTGAATCACTTTACCCAGACTGAGCCACTACATTACTTCACTGACTCACTTTACCCAGAGGGGCCACTACATTACTCTACTGACTCACATTACCCAGACTAAACCACTACATTACTCCACTGACTCCCATTACCCAGATGGGCCACTACATTACTCTACTGACTCACATGACCCAGACTGAGCCACTACATTACTCTACTGACTCACAATGCCCAGACCAAACCACTAGATTACTCTACTGACTCACATTACCCAGACTGAGCCACTACATTACTCTACTGACTCAAAATACCCAGACTAAACCACTACATTACTCTACTGACTCACATTATAAAGACTGAGCCACTACATTACTCTACTGACTCACATTACCCAGACTGAGCCACTACATTACTCTACTGACTCAAAATACCCAGACTAAACCACTACATTACTCTACGGACTCACATTATACAGACTGAGCCACTACATTACTCTACTGACTTACATTACACAGACCAAACCACTACATTACTCTACTGACTCACATTACTCTTACCTAGCCACTATATTACTCTTACTGTGCCACTACATTACTGTTACCTAGCCACTATATTAGATTTACTGAGCCACTACATTACTCTTACTGAGCCACTACAATACTCCTATCGAGTCACAAAACATCTCTTACAGAGTCTGAGCTGAGCAGTGATACCTGCTGAGAGGGAAATGCCCAGAGTACAGAGAGGAGCTACTGTCTCCCACTGGCTGTCACAGTAGGATTGCTGAGATATGGAGTGAGACGTTCAGCACTCACAAACCTATTGTCTGAGGGTTAACTTAATATAGAGCTGTAATGTTTTTCATGTCTGTCGGGGAATTGACTTTCTAAATATAATTTTGGCATGCCTGATCAATGAGATACACATAGACACACACACACACACACACACACACACACACACACACACATATACACACACACACACACACACACACAAATACACACACAGATACAAGCACATTCCCACATGCTCAGACTCGAATCAACATCTCTATTCTAATATTATTCAAATTGGAACCTCCTCAGAGATCGCTTGGTCCAGATCACAAACATCCCCTCAAGCGATTGGCTGGCTGTCTGACTCATTATCATATTTATTTAAAGTATCACATGACCCATTTCATTCTAGCGTGGCCCTGGCGATGTGATGAAGGAGGTCCGTATCAAGGGGTGGTCCCGTAGGAGGGTCACCTCACAGGGCTGTCACAGTCATAGGACGATCATTATCATTACTCACTTACTGGATAAACGCCCTTGTGTTTTGTGTTCATTCCCAGTAATCCATTACAATGATGAATGTAAAATCTCAGTTAGTTTAACACACTATAGAGGCTTAAATTATTTAATAGTGTGAATGATTAGTGTAGGTGCTGTACCTCACTTATCTTTTAATAGTTATTTTAGAGCATTATTCCTGTAATATGTAATTAAAACCATTGTAAATAATGTGTTTGGTGGTTTAATGATGGAGTTTACAGAGCTGTACTGGCTGAAGGAAAGGGTCAACCTGTGCCTTGCTTGTAACCTGACCAAGCTAATGGTGCAGGACTGACTGATGCTCATTGCTTTACCAATATTACTGAGAGAGAGATGGTCAGCTAGCTAACATTAAAATGCCTGTGTGTGTGTGTGTGTGTGTCTGTGTGCTGCTACTAAACTCAGTCTAATAAGGCCCCTGGCCTGTAGTAGTAATCAGAGGATCTATTAGATACACGTCCCTGATGCGCAAAATTTATTGCGTTGCAGATGTCGCTCTGTTCCTTTCATTGTTCCTTTCATGTTTGTTGTCCACTATGTGTGGAATAACCAAAGTTATACCTTATGAAGGGAATATGGTTTCATTGGGGATGCAGTCATTGAGTGAGCCTCTCCATTGGATACCTTTCAGAGTCTGGCCGTGTGTCTGCTATTGATCGGCCTCTCGTGAATTTATGATTCTATTTCTTCGGTTTGCACAAAGACAAAAACATTAGTTTCTCCGTTCACATCAGTCATTGACTTCCTGCATGTCTGCTGGCTGCTCCTGCACCGACAGTTGGAGGCAGATAGATACTTTTTGATTATTACTATGGAGTACATTTGTTTATTTTTTTAAGTTGATCCACTGTGGCCCCTGTGTTTGCTACCATTGTCGACAGCCCGGGACAGAGCTAATGTTCAAATTTGTCTGATGGCTTGGGTTCGTGCACTGATAGTAATGAGATGTACTTTTTTACCCTCCTCTGAGCATAGAAAAAGAGAGAGCAAATGAGAAAGAGACGGAGAGTGGATGAGCATGAGACTTACAGGACAGAGAGAAGGGGAAGGTGTGAGCTAAAAAGAGTCCGCCAGTGCGAGAAGGAGAAACATGTCTGTAGAGAATTAGTGGAAGCTAAAGGCCAGCAGAAGAGGAGTGGAGGATATAGAAAACAGGTTGTTGATATGGGAACAAGATACCCAAGAGATAGTCGAAGAGAAAATATTGCTTGTATTTTATATAAATAAATAAATAATTCCATTTGTGTTGTTTCAAATAATTGGTAGCAGTGTAAGGTGATTTGAATGTCTACTGTACACACAGTAAACGGACAAAAACAACTGAATGGAAATGCATGGCGGAAAAGTGCCCTGGGACAAATGTCTAAACGTTTACTGTCTGTACATTCGTGTTGAGACGGACATGTTAATGTAAATTAATAAATTTAGTCCATCAGCAGGGATTTCCAAGGAAAAGTACAGAACGGAGGCACTTATCCAATTCCAGCCAATCTGCCAAAAATAACAATCTGATTCAACAAAACCTGCCGTTGAAAGCAGGTAGCCATGTCTGCAATATGGGCTGGAGAAACGTATTCGGCAATACCGCGGTTTAAATGTGTGTTTACCACCTATATACCACAGCGTATTAACGCTTATCACCTGATTTAGCAATTTATAACCACTAGGGAATGTCACCAGGCACATATGCTGTTGCAGCAGGGCTTCAATACTGTCCCACTCCTCTTTTATATTAAACCTTGTATTTCCTGTAAATCCATTACAAAATATAACTTGCCTGAATATCATTTTTTCAGTGATTCCGTACCACCACCGTGTTTTTCATGCTACACATGCTACCAGCTCGTATGAATGTGAGTCACTTCAAAAGCTAAAGCTATTACGTCTACCAGACGAGAAGCAGCAAAAACAGTTAAACGTATCAAATCTGAGGGATTTTATATGTATGTATTCAGTTGTGCTCAAAAGTTTGCATACCCTTGGAGAATGGGTAATATATGTACCATTTGTAAAGAAAACATGAGTGAGCAGGCCAAACACTTGTCTTTTATTTCTCATGGGATTCACATTCAACTGTGGGTCATAACAGAATGGCATAAAACAAAC
The DNA here is from genome assembly GCA_016801105.1 of Esox niger. NCBI lineage: Eukaryota > Metazoa > Chordata > Actinopteri > Esociformes > Esocidae > Esox > Esox niger. The sequence continues at coordinate 39,833 of JACXGJ010004934.1, forward strand.
TATGGCACCAAAGAAAAAATTTGATGGCGCAGTAATGGCTTCTTTCTGGCATCTTGACCATGCAGCTCATTTTTGTTCAAGTATCATTAAGTATTGTGCTCCTTGAAACAACCACATACATATACAGTGGATTTAAAAGCTCTACACTCCCCTGTTAAAATTGAAGGTTTTTGTGATGCAAAAGAATGAGACAAAGATAAATCATGTCAGAACTTTTTTCACTTTTAATGTGACCTTTTAATAACAATTGAATAGAAATCAAACAAGGGGTAAAAATGAAAAATAAAAACCTTAAGGTTTCATAGCCTTAAGCCAGTATGAAGTGTAATATTTTTACTCGCCAAGACGTGGTGAATTTTTATTAGATTGGAATTCTTTTTACATATTTTTTGTAAAAAGATATGCTGTTTAACAACAGTATTGAACAGCAGTTTAGTGGGAGGACAGGGAAAAGTTCTTAAACTATTGGGACCTGCTGTATGTGCAAATCTGTGCATGCCTTTTAACTATTGGCTCGATCACATTATGATTATCAAGTGCCAATTTGCATTTGTTTGTTGCAAAGCTGCCCTTTCACACCTATTCATGGTCCCTTTATTAAAAAAAGCTCATGGGAAGAGGATTGTTTCTAGGAACGAGATCACAACCAACTGAGACTCAGAAGTTAATCCAGGCATTCCAGATGGCATCATATTCTCCTTAAAGTGGAATACCTTTGACCAGGTCCCGTGCATCATTGATTTATCATCAAACCCAGTTGAAAGATAGTGCCAAAAAGGAACCAAACCAATCAGGAGGCCTTACATTATTGAGGCCCAGACGATGGTGCTGTAGTGATTGGCAGGTGCATTGACTGACTGTAGACCAACTGTTTTTCAGTGGGAGGGGTATAAACTTACATGTCAATGCCCACTTTTAAGGTATGTAGTGGAGGCACACGTTACATAAATAAGTAGATGGAACAATCCAGAAGATGTCTTTATTCATGTTGATAAGACATAATTTGCTATTATTTGTGCAGAGACCGGTAAGGCCAATCTCTGGTAAGGCCAAGCCAATCTCTTCCAGACTGTATGTGATGGTAGTCTAAAAAGAGGGAGGGAGAAAAGATAACAAAAAAGGTGTACTGCTTTTAAGCAGGTTTGCAAAACTTTTGTAGCCCTGCATTACTTCTGCCAATATTCATGATGTTACTCATGTGAATGGATTTAGAAAATGCTTTGACAAAATATAATTATAATATGAATGCATCTCTATTGATATGCTTTACTACTTGAAACTGTGGCTTGAAAATGTTTCGTAGGGTGAGTGGACAGCAAATTGCATTCAAGGATTTATAAGTATTGGATAAAAACCTGTTGACATTGCAGCTGAATGAATACTAAAATATGGACCTTCATAGCTGCTGTTCGTAGCTGCTGTTCGTAGCTGCTGTTCGTAGCTGCTGTTTGCTGTGTTCGTTGACTGTGAGCAGTCGGTCGTATACACATTATAACTGATTTGGTTGTGGGTGCATTGGATTGATTGTGTAAAGAAAATGTTCCATCGGTTTCGTTCTATTTTTTCATTCCATTCCACTCTGGCCAGGGGTTCTAATCCTTGATGGAACACGGATGATGCCCATGGACCCAGCATTGGGTGGCACTATTTGACTATTTGACCCAGGATGGACATGTGTAATATTGACCAGGTCTGCCTTGTAAAGGCTATTAATTTATTTTACATAACTAATGTACAGAATTACTAGATACCTGGAGTACTGACTATATGACTACTATGGTGAAACTATACATTTTCTGTGTATCACAATGCATTCAAACTGTCCCTACCTTTTGAAATATGCTAAATGTCTGTAGGCAACTGTGGATGAAAAACTGTGGAGGGAAAACGGAAAGCAGCATTCACATAGACCTAAAAACACCCACCCAAACATGCCCAACCACACACACACACACACACACACACACACACACACACACACACACACACATCCATGCTTGTTGTACTATTCTTGTGAGGACTTTCTTGGGACCCCAATTTATTTCCATCAAGAATTCTATTCATAACGGCTAAACCTAACCGCACCCTTAGCCTTTGCCCTAACCTTAAAATCCTATTAATACCCTAAACCTAACCTTGACCCCATACCTAGAAGCAATTTATCTTCACTAATCAAGATTTGCAATGTGTTACTATCCTTGTGAGGGCATTAGCACACACATGTGCCATGACACATTCCCACACTTTAAGACAAACGACTGCACCCACACGCACACACACACACTTATACACACACACACACAAACACACACATATACACACACACACACACACACA
>JACXGJ010004935.1:0-42154 GCA_016801105.1 Esox niger
AAATCATTCTCTGTTATCAAAAGTTCAGTTACTCTCTTTTTTTGTTCTTTAAACTTCTTAACGAAGGATTTTCTCATTTAGTATCATACAACATTGAAAACGAAACAACAAATACCACATATACAATCAATAATCAACTGTTATTTCACATGTAATAAATCGGACCTCGTCACTCCCGGCTTCGGTGCAAACAATTCAACCTTCAAAATAGACTGATATGAACTATTGCAATTTTTTGTCAGGTCGGTTTCACTTACCTATTTATGTGTACAGTTCAGTCAGCTGAAAAGAGTTGAAAAGAAAACACAGTTGTCGTGAAAATATTGAGGCCCCATCTGGGTCGCCAAATTGTGGAAGATGGAAAATGCTTGCGATTTATTCAAATAAAGAACTTCTCAGTTGTTCGTATAACAGTTGATTATTTCAAGTTTAATTACGTGGATCCTCGGGAACAATCATCACAACATTACAAAAGATGAACAGGGTAATGCCATGACAGACTGCTCCGCATTACATTATGGCTTTCTCCTCTTTATAATGGATGAATCAGGATATGGTAATACATTTATTCTTAACAGCATGTTAGTGGGATTTGGGAGTTCCTCAAAGTGTTCCATCGCCCAATTACCTCCTCAGTTGAGGTCAACAGTGTTCCATCCTTACTGTACACAGCTTGGATGTTTCCCTGTTTCCCCCATCCTGAGGTGGTGGAAGGCTTTCCAGAAACACCTGGGTGCCAAACGAAAGTTCTTCTCCATGGCTTCCCCAAACTCCTCCCACTCCCGCTGTTTTGCTTCTTTCACTGCAGAGGTCGCAGCTCTTCGGGTCCGCCGGTACTCTGCAACTGCCTCCAGAGTCCTCCGGGATAACACATGCCGGAAGGCTTCCTTCTTCAGTCGGACGGCTTCCCTGACCACCGTTTTCCACCAAGGTGTACGAGGATTACCGCCCCTTGAGGCACCTAAGACCGTTAGACCACAACTCCCCGCCACAGCTTCGGAAATGGAAGCTATGAACACTGACCACTCAGTTTCAATGCCCCCAACCTCCACAGGGATGTCAGAAAAGCGAAGCCGGAGGTGTGAGATCTTTCAGACGGGGGTATCCTCCAGACTTTCCCAGTTCACTGGCGCTACCTGTTTGGGCTTTCCTGGTCTGTCCAGATTCTTTCCCCACCCCCTGACCCAACTCACCACCAGATGGTGATCGGTTGACAGCTCCACCCCCCTCTATACCCGAGTGTCCACAACATGCGGCCTCAGATCCGATGACACAATCAAAAAAATCGATCAGCGACCTTCGGCCTAGGCTGTTCTAGAAAACAAAACAGTAATGACGAGGAACCACTAGGGGTGTCCAGATTGTTATGCAGCTGTACTTTTCAAAATCACCTTAACGGAAACCTGGAAGAAAGTTGCCTTACCACTGAATCTCAGAGTGTTCATCTTGAACACTGTGTCTAAAAAGTTTCCCTGAGTGGCTTTTACTGCTGCAATCCGACAAGGCATAAAAAACTGAATCAATCAATACGTGTCCACACCGAGGCAATCCGGACATGGTGTTCAGTCCATGATTTAGGAATATTGCAGAACAAGAATACAATTGATTGTCTGTTTCTCCACAATGCATTATTTTCCCCCTAAACAAATTGCAAAAACTGATCAAATATATGAGTTCTAATCTTTTTTGTGGATTAGGTAGGAACATTTTTAAAGAAGCCCCCACGCTATCAAATTTGTTTATTAGGAGAGAAGCTAATAATCCACCATATTTTATGTTTTAACCTTTGGTTAATACAACTCTAAATTAGTTAGGCCTACATTATACATGTGACATCTTTCTGGAACACGAAATATTCCCAAACAACAGAAGATTATTTCTTTTTGGTACCAAATCATCCTTAGTCTCTATCACATTGTCCTATGGGTTCATTTTCATAATCGATCCTCTTCTCCTCCTTAACAGCAAGCCGTACTCAGCACAATTCTTTTGCAGTGCGCTCTACACCGTACCTTCATGGTTCTGACTGGTTCATTTGATGTTCAGAGAACCAGCACAGCTAGTATCTTTCCCTGACCCACGCATGTTGTTAACTTTATTGGGTATGGATTTTTTGTTAGTAATAAAGTTATCCCAGATTTGGGATGTTTTATGAAAACTCACTTTAACTCACTTTTAATAAAATGGGACAAGTGAGAGGCATGAACAGAATAATGTGTTGTATAGTTTGACTGACTGATTTGAGACATATAGCTGGACATTTGAATTGTAAATCTTTGTCTTACAATAGCAAAAGGTAGGGGAAGATGTGTTGCAAGTGCACTTGAAGATTGTGTAATGTAGACTGACATGATCACGTCGTTTGCTTGCCTAACTTCATCCTCTATACAAATAATCTGGAACCACAAATTGAACATGTGCAATTTCAGAAGCACAGAAATCTGTGATTTGGACTTTTATTTTTATGCTCAATCCAAATGATAATTTTCATTGGTGCAATAGCATATTCGTATTTGTAAATAATTTATTAGGAGTTGATTTTTGAATACGTGTCACGGTAGGACACAGGCGCAGAGATGTAGCGGGGGAAATAATATGAGACGGGAGTGGGAGGCGCTGGAGCGACCAGGACGGGAGTGGGCGGCGGCGGCCAGTCCTCGGCGGGGGGCGTTGGCGGCCAGTCCTCGGCGGGGGGCGTTGGGGGAAACCGGCACCTTGACGTTGGCTGCAGCTTCTGGAAGTCGCAGACTGGCTGGGGGCTCTGCCACTGGTGGTGAGAACAGGTATGGCGGGTCATGAAAGCCCCACCAGTCCTCACACCTACCGACAGCCGGGAGGTCTTCTACCTCCATCACCCCACATGTAAGAGGCAGCAAGGGCTTGTTGTCCCACCCCTCCGGGGGTGGTAGTCGTGACTTGGGGCATTCCAAATGCCTCCATGGCTCCCCCCAAACATTTTCTTGGGGGTTATTCCCCGCAGGTCAGTGTCGTCCTCCGGCATTGTCTCTTCCGGTGGCGGCGCTGTCCAGGTGTGCAGCTGATGACGGTAGGGATTCTCCTCCTCCTCTGTTTCGCTGTCAGGCCAACCAAGGAGTTCCCTACCATCCATCTCTGCTGTGTCTCTGACAGGTGGATCATCTGTCACGGTGCTAGTGGTAGGACAGAGGTGCAGAGACATAGCGGTGGAAATAATCCATGTTTTATTAATGAAAATAAAGATACCAAAATGATAGCAGCTTACTGTGACTGGGTATTGGCAACCAGAAGCAAAAAAAAACCTTAATGATCCACACCGAGTGTGGGCAAACATTCACATAAATGGATTCCCCAATTGGAGGCAACGATCTATACCTGCCTCCAGTTGGGGAGACCAAACTTAAATAGAGATGCTTAGAGGCACCTCTTTTTGTCCTGTCCTGACTATGGCCCCAGCCCAGTGCAGAGATGGCTAGGGGCATAGCCAGGACGTGACAATACGTTTGCCTACTTAAAAATAATAATTCACATTATTAGTATAAAGGCTGGAGTCTAGAAGGTGAACTGCACTATTTGCTTGTCATGATTAGGGCCTGCTCTTGAGAAGAGGAGTTGATGAGTTGATGCAACAAATAAGTGACTAACGCATTTGTCCATTACATACAGTATTAGAGTAAACTCTGACAGCCTATTCGCTAAATGTCATAAGAGGTTTTTCTACCATGCCATACTTCAAAACTATGATCATAACCAATAATTCTGTTTGGTATTTTATTATTAAGATTATTCAAATGTTTAAACAAATTGCCTATTTCTGTGTAGGCTGTTGATGTATTTATTTATTAAAACATATCAGTGTTGACGTTGCAAGTACAAACATTTCACTTTTAAAAATCGCTATAACCTGTTATGTTAGGAGAACATTCTGAATACTGTGTGTACTGTCATATAGAAAATTATTTTCAAGAACAAATAGCATTTTCAGTATTCTAGCTCCCCCGTGGGTTTGGAATAGTGCCATCACAGTTTGAAGCAATCTACCATATGTTGACGCAATCTACCTGATCTTACAGTGGTAAGAACTCTGTAACTAAATGAGCTGCATCTGTATTTAGGAAAAGTGATGGAAGGAGGAGAGTGTAGCTTTCAAAATGTCAGTTTTACTATAATTACAAACTCAAATGCCAATTGGCGGTTCTAGTGTTAAACAGAGTCATGCCTTGGGAGAATGACTGACAGGGCGATAGGACATGACCATGTCATTAGGGGTCTTTGCCCCAAAGGGACTCAGGAACCTTAATATTTGGGATTATTATTATTATTATTTATTTTTGTTGGACTAATATTCCCATGTGATGGCATGTGCTACAGACACGTCACTTTGCCCATAGGTGTATACAGTCTGAATTCATCTGTTTGATTACAGGTCCAATTGAACCATAAGTGGCACTATAAAAATCTGTCCACAGTTAGTTCTGGAAATAATTGGACCCTGATAAGTTTCACTTCGGCAGTTGGACAAAACATATTAAAGTTACAGTTAAATAATAAATATAGCAGCAACATTCGGAGAGGACAAATCAACAGTTAGGTCCATTATGAGAACATAAAAGAACCCACTGGTGAGCACTGCACCTCAAAAAAGCATGGATATCCATGGATTTCAGCAGTGGTGGATGATTGTAGGATCCTTTCCATGGTAAAGAAAAAACCCTTCCCAACATCCAGCCAAGTGAAGAATGCTCTCCTGGAGGTAGGCATATAATTTTCCAAGTCTTCACAAGAACAGAGGGTGCAAACAAATACACAATGTGCAAACCATTCATAAACCTCAAGAAAAGAAAGGCTAGATTAGACTTTGCCAAAAGACATCTAAAAAAGCCTGCCCACTTCTGGAACAGCATTCTTTGGACAGCTGAAACTAAGATTAACCTATACCAGAATGATGGGAAGAAATAGGTATGTAGAAGGCTTGGAATCGCTAATGATTCAAAGCATACCACATCATCTGTAAAACCCGTTGGAGGCACTTTGATGGCACTGGGTCACTAGTGTTTTTTGCAAGAGAAGACCAGACAAGTGTATAGTGATATATTCTCTGCTCAGATTCAGCCCAATTCAGTGAAGTTGATTTGAGAGTGCTTCACTTTACAGATGGACAATGACCCAAAACAAACTGCAAAAGCAACCCAGCAGTTTTTTTAAGGCAAATAAGTTGAATATTCTGCAATGGCTGAGTGAATCACCTCATCTCAGCCTGATCAAGCATGAAGTTTACTTGCTAACGACAAAACTTAAGGCAGACAAAAAACAAAAACAAACAACTGAAGGCAGTTGGGGGGAAACCCAACGTTTAGGGAGGTGCATGTGTTCCAGACTTCAAGCAGTCATTGCCTGAAAAGGATTTTGCCAATGCCTGCAAAGGGGGAAATACGTCAGAGCCCAGAGGCTGACCATCCAGGGCGTTAATCCTTAAAGGGGGAGAGACAGGAATAAACCAGTAGTGTCACCAAACATTTGGCAATGAAATTCTGAGCATCCAAGCAGGAATGCAAAACTGTTTCTGGGTAATGTTCAAAAAGGAAGAAGCACCTACCCGTGTGGAGGAGGAGGGGAAGTGGTCCTCCTGTTGGGAGGGCCGGACCCGACAGCCGCTCAAGGTTGCTCTCTCGACAGTAGAGGCACAGGCGTTTGCGGACCCTTCTGCTCCACTCGGAGGAGGACAGAGGGGCGTGGCCAATCTGCATGTGCGTGATTGCCGAGGTGGAGGCGGGATGGTCACGGTAGCTTCACGGGCACCAGGCATCTGTGCCCGCCTGTGGTCGGCTGGTAACGCATCAATGGCGATGGATGCCCGTATGTACTGGTCCAAGTCAGTTATGTCACCCCGGCAGGCCAGTTCTGCCTGTTGGTCCCAATTCTTGCCTCTTTGGTAGGCGGTCAGGAGAGCTGGTTCGCTCCACCCGCTACCAGCTGCAATACTGCGGAACTCCAGGGCGTAGTCATTTGCAGAGAGCGGCAACCCTGTCGATGCTCATATATCAGATCCCCAGTGTGTCGTCCGGAAGCAGAGTGGTCAAACACCTCCTCAAAGCGGCCGACAAACCGGGTCTCTAACTAGAGATCTGGGCGATCAGCGGTCCATAGGGCGGTGGACCACTTCAGCCACTTCAGGGCTTTGCCGGGATATATCTTTGACTAGAGCGTTTCACTGATCTTCACAATGCTTGGTATGTAGCATCTTGGGGCAAGTATATAATGATTTGGTATTAAAAATCTTGAACAGAATGGCTGATGTGTGCAAATTAAAATTCTTTTGGGCTTGGTCTCAATTGGATGAATTGGAGTCAATGGTATTTCAATGGGACCCTATGGGGAATGCATAGAAGTCAATGGGGAATTAATGGAGGTCAATAGAAAATTGAGTTGATGGTCATCTTTTGCCCTCTGCCAGTCTGTAGCTTTGTTGTCCCCAATGTCTGTTGCTTGACCTTGCTCTTATGAACCGGCGTCTTTTTAATTTTCAGGACGTAAGCAACCTGACATTGTATCCCTCTGCCAGTAAAGCCAGAACTGAACTCTTCTTTTCCTCACTCAAAGCTTTTAATTTTAACTCCTTTGTAATTCAAAATATTTTTTTTAATTTAAATTACCTTTGAGGTACTACTTTCACTGTTTTTGTGATCAGGCAGTATATAAACAGACAGTCCCGACTGGCAGTCTCATGAGCGCTCAAAGAACTGTAAAAGTTCACCAAAAAATTGTGCAATAACCATTGTGAAATGGAAACGGTCCCCTTCAACCATAGAGCACAAGAACAAGAAACAATACCACTGCACCAACCAGGATATAGGAAAACCAAGCCATACGAAAGTTTTAAGGATGGTGAAGGGAAGCCAATGCAAGATGCAAGGACCCAACAACCTAATTCAACGATCTTGGGCAGCTGCACTGAGGACCGAATTAACCATAGACGTAGAAGAAATGACATCCAGGACGCACAGTCAGCGCACGCAAATCACTCACCCATTTAGCAGAGCACAAAGCAAGGAGCAGACTCACAAAGAGTACCGAGCACCCTAGAAACATCCCAAAGGGGAGCTCCCAGCCTGGCAACAGGGCACAGCTGGTGCATACCCAAAAGGAAATGTCGGATAAGATGTTATGCCACTGGGAGCTAAGCCCTCTAAAGGGCGGAGCGCCACGACATAATTGTTTTCTAGTGTTCTCTATTCGAGTTTAAGTAAATGTTCTTACTACACTATTAATATGTACATGTCCTCTATGCCTATATTCTGATGCTCTCAATAGATACAATATTTGGAGTTGGGTTAATACTCCTTGACAAGTTGTTACTTTCTGATTATGTTTCTGGATACATTTAAAATAAATCATAATTGTTGACAATGTCACAAAGGTGTGCAGGGTTGTACAGGGAAATCCAAAAAGGAAGATGGAGGCAAATGCAGGGGAAAACTTTTTAACTAAATACAAAACAAAACAGAGTGCAGTGCACTACAAAACAACAGAGGAAACTGAAACTAGGTGAGCAGGAGCAGGCGGACAACAAACATAAACACGGACATGGCAATCACCCAACAAAGGCAGGGAGAAACTGACTGAACTAAATACACAGATTAACGAGGAGAACAGAAACAGGTGGGGGGGAAACACAGGTGAACGAAATACACTGATCAACAGAAACCAGGACAAGACAACTCACAGACAAACAGAAAACACAGAACGGAACAGCCCCAGCAGGCCGGGAACGTGACAGACAAAGTGCTAAAATGTTTGTTTTCAATTTCCAAATAGGTGTCCAATGATTGCTAAATGATTGTACCCTAATTAAAGTTGCTGTTTAGTAGAATCATGATTTTGCATAGCATTGCATGAATTAATTTGAATTTATTATTATATTCATGATTAACAATCAAATGATTAAAACTAGTTGCTAGGACTAAAAGTGCCATCAGTTTTCTTCTTATGAATTAAGTCAGTGTTGATGATGCAAATTAATTTTGACACATGTGTGTGGCTGCTTTATTTTGTCGTTTATTTTGACAAATCTAGCAACCCCTCAGATCTGGGGGTGGGTTAGGGATCGTCACCCAATGGCACAGTAGGCAGAGACTTCATGTTGTGCTTAACTAGACTATGCTCATGATTTTTCCTGAAGAGATGAGAACTTGGCACCAGGATAGTGCCTGGGAAGCCTGAAGTGCCAGCAGCCATTTTGTTATATTTTATGAAGTTTTGCCCAGAGTGTCTTTAGAGCTCTCAAGCATTGAGGTAGCCTGTTATGCTTTGTTAGCATTAGCATTTGTTGATTCACCTATGGGACAAGACCCACAGTCTGACCAGAAAAGCGCTCGGGTGACCAAATGTTCTAAGCGGTTGATCCATATCTCCAACAGCTGTCTTAGCTCCTTCCTAGAAAAAATTCACTCAAAAACGCAAGAGAAGGCCCTCTTTTTAATATTTGATTAAAAAAAATGATTAAAACAAATACACAACAAAAATGAAACAAGAAAATGTAAAAGTAGGAAAACATAGAAAGACTGGCAAGAGGCAGTCTTTCTGGATGCTTACTTTCAAAAAAGATTCTATGTCAACATGTAAAGCTCCTACGCTTTGCATTTCAGGGCCACCCGTATGAATACACAAGAGTGCCGTTTGGTTAGGCACTGGCACCTTTACGAAGTGTGTGGAGACAGCATTGGGACCTATGAGATGATAGGGAGTCATGATTTTCACTTACTTGGACGACCTGTTGGTGTTGGCACACTGGCGAAACATGCCCATGTTCGCACGTTCAGGTTGGAGACTAAGCTCACTTGTTTGGGTTTTGCTGTTAATTGGAAGAAGAGCGCTCCTCATCCCAGTCAACTGTTGGTGTACTGGTGAGGGTATACATTTTGGATGCACAGAGAGAGGCGACTTGGCGGGTCCTAAAGCTTGTCCGGCTGTTACACACGCTGTGTTCTCTGTCAAATTGGGAGGATGTTAATCTCTTTCAAAGAATTATTATATCTGTTAAAGAAAACATCCATGTCTTGATCTGGAACTCTCGTAATACCCCTTCCTAGTCACTAATATAATTTTTGCATTTCTCTCACGAGTTAGAGTTGAAGGAGGACCCAATTGCAGACTTTGAAGACAAATAAGGGATTTTTGGAGGGAACTGAGGCAGGAAACTCAAAACAAGAAAACGGTGGAAAAACAGGCAGGCAGGCAAAAACCACAGGCTTGTATCAGGGACGGCCATATCCCAGGTAACAAAAACACAATGACTGACAAAGGGCAAACAGAAGAGAGCAAACTAAATAACGAGTTAGCGAGAACCAACAAGACACAGGTGCAAAGAACAAGGACAGGTACATGGTGCGGATAAGAACACAAACAAAAAAATATAAATGTGTCCTGTTGTATTGAGCAATATAAGTAAATAAATGTCTAACATATCCTTTCTTTGAAGTAGTTACTAATAGTCAGCCACCAATGACACACCCCTCAGATTCTCACACACACATCTAGTTATATACAGGTGCTGGTCACATATTAGAATATCATCACAAAGTTGATGTATTTCAGTAATTCCATTCAAAAAGTGATACTTGTATAATGTATAAAGTAATTCCACACAGACTGATATATTTCATCTGTTCATTCCTTTTAATTTTGATGATTACAACAACTAATTAAAACCCCCAAATCAGTATCTCAGAAAATTAGAATATTGTGAAAAGGTTCAATAGTGAAGACACCTGGTGCCACACTCTAATCAGCTAATTAACTCAAAACACCTGCAAAGGCCTTTAAGTAGTCTCTCAGTCTAGTTGTGTAGGCAACACAATCATGGGGAAGACTGCTGACTTGACAGCTATCCAAAAGATGACCAATGACACCTTGCACAAGGAGGGCAAGATACAAAAGGTCATTGCTACAGAGGCCGGCTGTTCACAGAGCTCTGTGTCCAAGCACATTAATAGAGAGGCGAAGAGAAGGAAAAGGTGTGGTGGAAAAAAGTGTACAAGCAATAGGGATAACCGCACCCTGGAGTGGATTGTGAAACAAAACCCATTCAAAAATGTGGGGTACATTCAAAGAGTAGACTGCAGCTGGAGTGAGTGCTTCAAGAACCACCACGCACAGACGTATGCATGACATGGGTTTCAGCTGTCGGTTCCTTGTGTCTTGCCATTCTTGAACAAGACACAGTGTCAGAAGCGTCTTGTCTGGGCTAAAGGACTGGACTGCTGCTGTGTGGTCAAAATTTGTTCTCTGATGAAAGTAAATTTTGCATTTCTTTTGTAAATCAAGGTCCCAGAATCTGGAGGAAGAGAGAGGCACAGAAGTCCAGTGTAAAGTTTCCACAGTCAGTGATGGTTTGGGGTGCCATGTCATCTACTGGTGTTGGTCCACTGTATTTTCTGAGGTCCAAGCTCAATGCAGCCGTCTACCAGGATGTTTTAGAGCACTTCATGCTTCCCACTCTGACCAACCTTATGGAGATGCAGATTTCCTTTTCCAACAGGACTTGGCACCTGCACACAGTGCCAAAGCTACCAGTACCTGGTTTAAGTACCATGGTATCCCTGTTCTTAATTGGCCAGCAAACTCGTCTGACCTTAACCCTATAGAAAATCTATGGGGTATTGTGAAGAGGAAGATGCGATACGCCAGACCCAACAATGCAGATGAGCTGAAGGCCACTATCAGAGCAACCTGGGCTCTCATAACACCTGTGCAGTGCCACAGACTGATCAACTCCATGCCACGCCGCATTGCTGCAGTAATTCAGGCAAAAGGGGCCCCAACTAAGTATTGAGTGCTGTACATGCTCATACTTTTAATGTTCATACTTTTCAGTTGGCCAACATTTTCTAAAAATATTAAGTAAAATTACAATTTTCTGAGATACTGATTTTGGGGTTTTCATTAGTTGTCAGTTAATCATCAAAATTATAAGGAATGAACACTGTGGAATGACTGTAAACATTACAAGTTTCATGTTTTGAATAGAATTACTGAAATAAATCAACTTTTTGATATTCTAATTATATGACATTAATATTCTAATTATAAGAAAATATGTTACCTATCCAAATAACAGCAATAAAGCATTGGCACAATAGAAATGCGGCAAAAAAGACTAAAAACAAATAAACAATATAAAGTAGACTATAAAGTAACTACACAAAATAAAGACACTAAACTTTTTAAATATGTGCAAGTGTAGTAAAAAGAAGAGACTTAGAAAGGGACTGTTTGTGTGTGCACACAGGCAGTCTAAATCCTTTCAGATATTTGGCTTTGAGTCTGTTGGAATGTTAGCTCAAGCTACAATAGACTCTGTACATCCAGATGTAAGTAAATGAGTGGCAGGGTATGGTCCTGAATAATGTGCCCACTTCAGAGACAGATTTGGGTAGATGCCCTGGAGTGAGTCAATCCAAGCCATACAAAGCAGTTGTTTATAATCACTGAAAGAAAGTCTCCAAGTAGCTGATTGTCTTATAGGCTTACACAATGCTCTCTTTGCCCTTTTAAAGTGTGAAATTACATATTTTGGGCAATAAGCTGTTCAGGGTAGAGGTGTTGCAGCAGTGGACAAGCAGAATGCTTTTCATTCTGGCAACACCTTTTCTCCCAAACATTTTGCTCTTCTTCTGTGGTCTCCTGATTTGATCAGGTACACAGGAGATCAGGTATTCTCAGCAAAGCGCCAAATTGGTGAGGTAACAAAAATTCCCTCGTCATCATCGGAGTCCTTCCTCACATCAGACATGTCCTTAGTTGCTCTCAGGTCCAGGCTGGGTGCCTCTAGGCATCTCTATACGCCTGGGGGCCACAGTCAGGGCTTGACTGCAGAAGTGCCTCTAAGTAATTAGAAGAAGCTGCCTGCATTGATAGCAGTCTTCAGTTTGTCTGTTTTGGATAAAGCTAAATATAGTACTGTTGTGTGTCTTCCTCCATCCTGTCCTAAAACTCTTTGAACTTTGTCTATCGCCATTCTGACAAAAGCTTTACATCTACATCAACACCTCTGGCATTCCTCTGCTGGTATTCCTCACAAGTACTCAGTACTTCATCATTAAGCTCAATACTTAACTAGAAATATACCATGTACAATCCATTAATGCATCAGTTCAGTAAAATGACCACAACACTTCTAAAAAACTGGTCACTTAATCAAGGACAACACTTCATTCAGATATGTACTCCCATGCAGAAAGACTGAATGTGGTTCATTTTATTTCTTTTTCATTTTACAGTTTCTACACTCTTGCAGGACAGATTAAGACATTACCATATACCAACAGTGACTGGCATAGAGCAATCTCAGTTACATCCTCATCCAATTGCAACAGACTATGGGAAGCACAGTACAGGATATTCCACGGATGACACATTTCCCTATACAATATGTCCAGACCAAAATGTTTAACACATTACTCCTTCATGCATGTAATGTGGAGACCTACTACCACTTTTTTATGGTAGTGCAAGCTCTTACTAATGTAGAACACCATTGATAAAATATTAAGTGGTTTCTTTTGATTACAGATTTAGAAGGACCTTGCATATTTACGTTGATCAACTGGATTTAGGATAAACCACTTTCTGCCACAGTGGTACAGAGACATTTCAAGTACAAAAAAAACGATAAAAAACAAGTGCCGTATACAAAGTCAATGAAAGCTGTAGACCTTTAGAGTGGATATAAAAATGGCTGACATAAAGAGACAGGCAAGGGGATCAAGTGGATTTGTAGGTCAATGAGCATAGTTCTTAGCCTGACTGAAGTGCAGGAACTTACTCATCTTGAAAGGAGGCCATTGTAACTGCAATCTTTTTTTCAGAAAAGCGTTATGATCGGCTCTTATTTACTAGCTATTTGCATGTGCAACATCACAAGCTCCATTATTAATTTGCCTACGCAAAATATTTTGGAATGAACCATGACAATCTGGTTTATTACGGCAATCACAGATCCTGATTTGTTCAGATTAAAATGGGGATACTGAACCAGCAGCCTGCATGCTGCTCATTATTAATTCCTCTTGCTGACAAAAGCAAAACACACCTTTTCACAATCTTTTTTCCCCACAGACTTTTTGAGAAGGGTCTAATTGTAGGCAGGATTTGGGCTCTGTGGAGCTTTTCAATAGGACTTGGCTACTGATTTAATTAACACAATGTTTTTAATTAAATACTTTTATTTTAAAAAATGCTAATTTGTTTAGCAAACAAATTATATAAAAGTAATAACAGATCTCTGACAAAATAACATATATACATTTGGTGTATTTATAACATATGATAAATATTTTTTTAAATTCCATAAATTCTTCCTCTGTCTGCTTTTTAGTATTCAGTGGATTAATTAAACCCTACGCTATGAATTTTGCTACAAGTCTTTATCCAGTAGACTATCTTAGATTATAAATCAATGAACACTGCTAAGAAAAAATAGATCAAAACCATTACTGTACATTGTGCAACAACAGTCAATGGAAACCAGTCACCAACCTATTTAGGGCTAGATTCAATCCCACACCGAAAATCAAAGTAAACAATTGAAATCACAAGCTGTTCCAACTTTCTTGAATTTCAACACGGCAACTCATAATGTGACACAAGTAGTGTATGTCCCCCACATGCCTGTATGCACACCTGACAACGTAAGGGCATGGTCCTGATGTGATGGCGGATGGTGTCCTGGGGGATCTCCTTACAGACTTGGATCAGGGCATGAGTAATCCAGGTGGAATACAGTGCCTATGCCACCACTGTAAGGTCTGATGATGCGTCTGAGGAATTCCATCCCCGATATTCACTATCCAGCTCTGCGAAAACATCATAGACAATTCACTTTATAGCTTGATCATCATCACAGTATCATTAACTGTCTTGTGATGTGTACATTTGCTTAAAATTGCACAGTTACCTTTTTTTATACTTTCACTCAATGTTTACACACTATTTTCTCATTGTTTGAGTCTGTGACATAAGATTTTCATTGTACATGTCGAACCACATCTGCGTTTCTGTGCATGTGAAAAATGTATATCCTCCACAGCAGTATACATAAATATATCCAGATTTACTGAGATTTTGGTGGACCTTGATATGAATGTAGGTGGTCATTCATATAGTACAGTATCTTTTTATGACAGTGTTCTGACATATAGGTAAATTACCATTTGTTCTGAACTCTAAATTGCAACAGCATATCAAATATTCTGCAATAACAGAAATATCTGAGGTTTGTGAAAAGAAATCTACAGCTCAAAAAGCAACAACGTAGATTTATTCAAAATTTAAAAACCACATAAAAAAACATACAAGTCAGAAATGATGTTTAACTAGTCAGAAATCACATGGTTTAAAATAAATCTAAATAAACCTTTAATTGTTAAATAACTATTAAAAAAACTACAGCTTAAACCGCTACAACTACATAAAATGGCATGGGCAAATGCGTACCTGGAGCCCTTTTTACATCAACAGATGTTTTTGTAGCAAAGCTACGCTACATAGACTACCATGAGTATAATACCATCACTTTTAGTCATGTCCTTTAGATAAAATTGTAATTTATTATGATTCGCTTGATTGTGATAACTTTCCTAACATAATTTAAATAACTTTGTATTTTTACTTTATCAGTTGTGATGACAATTTCATCAATAGACACTTTAAGGAATAAGAACAGAGACAAAATTATCTTGGCACAATTAGCAGTTTATTTGCAAATAGAGAGACGCGTCAAACGCTTACAGAATAATCATTCGAGGAGCCTCTAAAGGATAAATACATGAACAGCTCGTATTTATTATAGTTAAAAGGGGTGTGGCAAGATGCTACCCATCAATCTTAGGTCGCACAAGTGGGAGGGTTATCCCCCCTATCTTTACTGTTTACTGTTGTGTTTACCTAAAGGGACAACTGCCACTACCTTCCCCCAACAACCACATTCCTAAGGAACAATGGACAGATATCCTTAATTGTTTAGCCAGTTGAGCAGATGGTCAGAGAACCTAATGATCCTCTGACATAATACAGATGCATGTCACAACCAAAGACCAGAGTTACATACTAGGTAATAGATAAGCAAACATGTCTTAAGAAATTGCCTCAACACAGTTCATATGAATAATTTTACATGGGAACAGGTTCTCAAAACTAATACTGTAATGTGGAGCTAGCTAGCTATTACTGTAATATGTCTGGAACACATTAGCTCAGTTGAGTCCACATTGCCCAAGCCCCACCCACCAGCCCCCGTTGCCCAGGTTGACAGTGCCACACGCAGCAAGACCCCTGTGGACTTTTCAGAGGAATTTGAGTCAATATCATTCAGGCTTCATGAAATAGGCATACTATGTACATACCAGGTTTCCTATTTGTTGGGGTTCAATATGTTTTTTGGGGTTTTTCCAATTCTGTTGTTGGCTGTGTTTGTATTGGGCTTACGCAGACAATCCAACATTTGGGTTGATATGGCCCCATTGGTATTGTATTTTGTTTGTTTTAACTCTCTTTGACAAAGGGAAATTGTTTGCTGCCTATGAAAAAACATGCCAACTTTGTAAAATATTCTATATAAAAAGAGGAAACAAATTTACTGAAGAAAACAACAAAATGAAAACAGATATAATTTGTATTAGCCAATGAGATGCCTGTATTTTCACTGTTCTGCTGCAGTCACAGCCTTTGTCTGGTCTCGCCGGTAAGTAGCTGGCAGTTGTTACAGGAGCCTCACATATCATCCAATCCACTGATGTGGATTTTGGATTGATATTTCCATGGTTCAATTCCCCACTCTTCAGCACCCAGTATAAAGTGTCTTTGAAAAAGTATGTGTCTCCTGAGGGGATAAGGGAAGCAAATAATTAGGGACATTTCAAAAGATTAAAATAGATAATCTGGAAAATAACCCATTCTTGCATGTGAATTTAATAAACACAACTGGCATTTGATTTGTCAATTGCTATGTTAACCACATGAATTAACTAACAATGAAGTGCTTACATACACTGATTGCCATGGAAGACTTCCAACTTTAATGGCAGAACACTCCCAGTAACCCTGTTGTAGTCATGTTTTAGTTCTCACATATATATATGTGTGTGTGTGTGTGTGTGATCATTGATGCCCCACTAGGTGAGCTCTGCCATGGAGCCCCAGACCGAGGGAGATTGACCATCATCTTGAACTTCTTTCATTTTCTAATAATTGCGCCATCAGTTGTTGCCTTCTCACCAAGCTGCTTGCCTATTGTCCTGTAGCCCATCCCAGCCTTGTGCAGGTCTACAATTGTATCCCTGATGTCCTTACATAGCTCTCTGGTCTTGGCCATTGTGGAGAGGAGTCTGTTTGATTGAGTGTGTGGACAGGTTTCTTTAATGCAGGTAACGAGTTCAAACAGTTGCAGTTAATTCAGGTAATGAGTGGAGAACAGGAGGGCTTCTTAAAGAAAAACTAACAGGTATGTGAGAGACGGAATTCTTACAGGTTGGTAGGTGATCAAATACTTATGTCATGCAATAAAATGCTAATTCGTTATTTAAAAATCATACAATGTGATTCCATCTCTCACATTAGAAGTGTACCTATGGTAAAAATTACAGACATTTTTTTCTGTTTGTTACTAAAACTATATGCATGGCAGTTTTACAAGTTATTGATATAATTAATCCACATAGCTGACCCAAGCAGGAAGTAGAGGAAGTTGTCCCAAGATATTATTATCTGACTCACTGGTGGCTGGTGTTTGTTGGAAAAAAAAAAATCCTTCTGTTTCAGAACCAGCAAACAAAAAAAACAAAGAGGGTTGGTGGGAGTGACTAAACAAAAAGAAAAACGTTTTTGTACAATATATTTAACTAAAACTGACAATATATTGCATTGGGTTAGGTCCATAACACAAATAAAGGGAAGAATAATAGATTAACACAAGGACAAATAACAGTATGATAAATATTCCATATAAAGCACTGAACTTAATAGTCATTGTTTTTCATCAAGGAACACTTGACGTTTTTGCATTGGTGACTCTTAACTTGGTGTCTGCTGACATAAATCAAATCCCAGAATTCCACCAGGTGGGTGTAGGTAAAAATGTTACAAAAGGAAACACCAGGAGTATTTGCTTCAAGGAAAATCTTATAGCTTTGGATGGCATGGAGATGTCTGCTTACTTTAACTTCATTCATTACAATGATTTGCCCATCTTTTATAGGTATCAAGAATCACTACACTTGACCTAGCAACTGTTGCAGTCTGTATTAGTCTTAACATCCTGATTCTTTAAGATATTTATTACATAATTTTTAAAACAGTTACAACACTGAAGTGCATGCCTAATGCTAAGACAATATTCATTCAGAAGGCTTGCTTTTGGTAAGATTTGTTGTCCTAGTTTTGAATTACAAAGAAAGAGATGCAGGAGGACTTTGAGATTGCTGGATAGCAAACAATTACTGTACCTTGTGTAAAAGCCAATGCCTTTGTCAGATCCTATTGAAACACTGTACACAAAAGGATTGTTGTGTTGTCAGGTTTTCCAGCTTTGTTTGAAGCTCCCGAATTTCTTTTGCTTGCTCCATGTTCACCATTATTAAGGCAATATCCAGGACTGCGGGTTTAAGGCGTGCACAGAAATCATGCGCCTAGATTGGATCAGAAACTGCACAGTCCATCGTTGTTAGCGAACATTTATCGCCTCGTTCCTCTTCCTCTGTAGAGGCAAGGGGTTTAGGTCGCCTTTCCCAAACACCAGGTCTGTTTTGAATATGACTATTCCATGCGAAGACAGTAGAAACCACTTTTTAGGTACCACCATCCTCCAACTTTCCCCTCAGCGAAGACATTTGTGATGAAATGTGTATTGCAAATTTTTTGTGACATGTTAATGTCACGATATACTGCCACCAACCACCTTTTTCTGACCTTGTCATCGATCAACCAGTCTTTCATCCATATGTGTGTGATTATGCGTCGCTATTATATTTGTATAGTCTTTACAAAAGTGAGCGAATCACTTAGATTGGATAATAAACTACCTGATTAGCCTGCCATTCATCCAGGTGTGTGATTATGCCTAATCTATAAACCAGTAATGGCTCAGTGGCTGTCCACCTGCACTCCAACTATTTGCATGGACATTGCTGCTACTATTATGAATCCTGCAGCTAAGCTACTTTACCTTTCACTGTACTGTTTATACCTGATGTATCAAGTGGAAAAAGTATATTGTATTTTATAATTTTTGGGGCTTTATACGTATAGTATGTGTTTATTAGAGACCAACCAGACCAGTTTAGCACAAGGCCAGAGTGTTCCCATTTGAATACTTAAATAGCTTGGTGGGATTAAGGCGTAAAACGGTGTGAACTACACAGAATGGGTGTAAACAAAGACCAGCTGTCTAGCAAATGTGAATCTTTCAAGCCTGTTCTTAGTGGAGCAGATTATCAACTTTTAAAGCAGCACTTCTTTCTCATTACTTTATCAAACAGTTGTGTATTATTGCAAAGCTGTTAATCTGGACATTTATAAAATAAAATAAAAGCCAAACTCACATTTTGCGATAGGACCTCGTTCAGGAATTCTCTCACAAATTACAGTTTGACAGAAACTGAGGCGTGTCAAAGTGTTGTCGAGCATATTGTAACAAGGCTTTTTTGTGGAATTAGCGCAGTAAAGACTTGGCAGCTCGACCACGCAGCTTGTGTTTGTTAATGTATTATCATATTGTGCCCCTTGAAACAGCCACACCGTCTTTTTCTAGAGCAGCCTGTATCCCTCCAGAGGTTATCTGTGGGTTTTTCTTTGTATCCCGAACAATTCATCTGGCAGTTTTGGCTGAAATCTTTCTTGGTCTACCTGATCTTGGGTTGGTATCAAAATATCCCTACATTTTCCAAGTCTTAATAAGCAGGGTTAGGTAGGTTACTTTTTAAATGTAATCTGTTATAGTTACAAGTAACCTGTCCCCATTTGTAATCAGTAACGGAACTTTTTGATCACCCAAACTCATAACGAAATCTGATCCCTGAATTACTTTTAGATTACTTTCATATTATGAGGCATTGGGAAAATAATAGGAATAGCCTATAACCAATTAAACACCTTCTGTGGGATCAGTGACGCTGGCAGGGGCTTCGTGGGGGCCCATTTGTGACCATTTATGACCTGTTTTATGAACAGTAGCATCATTGCTAATTATTAATTATTTTCGCCCGTGGTTTGCATACTAAACATTATATTTTGTTTTGTCCCGGGCCCTGGGATTCCAGTCGGTGTCCTTGTGTGGGATCAATGTTTGTGTTTACATAGCAGGCCAAAAACAGAATTAGCATTTTACCTTAAGGGTTGTGTACACTGCCTTTGGAAAGGTTTTTGTAACCATTGCTTTCAACTTCAATATAATGGTGCCATATCTCTACCATTAAACTCTAAAGGCCTGTTAGATATTCTGTAATTCCAATTAATCCAATAACCCTTGATCTTCCAGAATATTTCCTAAAACACTACCTTATAAGAACATTAACATGCGTACTCAGAGTCCCCAGAGGGTTTTAATGCGTGACTAAATAATCTTTTGTCAAGATGGAATTTTATGACGAGGTAGTATGTCCCAATTTGTCCCTACAGTAATCCCTTTCTAATTTAACATCTGGATGTTAACTAATGTAGGGAACAAATTTCAAGAACCTTGGAGTTTCAACTATTTGGTTTAACAATGCAGCAAACTCTGCACACGTATAGCGTAGTGGCGTAGTAGTTAGACAGCCTGTCACATAGGAGACCCTGGTTTGAATCCAACAAGGGCAACAACATTCATTCCATATGATCATGGGCCAGCCGAACTAAGCTTGTCTGGTTTCTTTTTTTGTTTGCATTAACACATCACTATTCTATTAATCTTGTTCGTGGATGTATTCCTACCATATCAAATGTTCCCAGGCCGCATCTGAAAAACCTATATCAAACCTATATCTAATCTATAATCGATACGGTGTACTGCTGCTAAATCAAAAAAATAGTCGGCTCGCGCAGTGGATTGAAAAATGAGCAGTGAGTGATGTTTGTTGTATCAAACAGAGCTGAGTCAAAAAAAACAAGTGACTTCTCTCTTTTGTGAATCAAGAGGGGAGGTAATTTTATAACAATGGAATATCAGAAATGTACGCTATAGAAAAAATATAGTTTAGATTAGAAGAAAAAAGTTCCCTGTCTCTCGCCCCCTGCTTGAAGCCACCCTCCGGTGTCGCACTCTTTCCTTGCCCCTACAAGCCCTGGAGGTTTCGGGAGCTGATGAGAGCTTCATTGACCAAGAGATCATCAAGCAGCTGGTGATAGGAACTGAGCCCCTAGACCGCCCTATCAACGCCAGGGGTCTTAATGGGTCGCTGTCAGCCTGGGTCACTTATAGGACAGTCCCTCTGAAACTCTTGTTGTCTGGAAATCACCATGAGTCCCTGCGTTTCCATGTCCAAGACTGCCCCCATACCCCGCTGGTGCTGGGGCATCCCTGGTAGCAGATCCACAATCTGCTCATTGACTGGGCAGTTTGAAAACTCACCTCTTGGAACTCCCACTGTTTGTCTCACTGCCTCCAGTCTGTCGGCTGTACAATCTCTCCTGGCCCGAGAGAGAAGCCATGGAGTGGTACGTCCGGGATTCCCTGGCAGTGGGCATCATTTTTCCTTCATCCTCACCGCTGGTGGCTGGGTTTATCTTTGTGGGGAAGAAGGATGGAACCCTGTGGCCTTGTATCGACTTCCGTGGCCTAAACAACATCACGGTCAGGAATAGGTATCCCTTACCCCTCATGAGTTCTGCTTTGGTTCCCCTCCATGGCGCCACCATAATCACCAAGTTGGACCTCCGCAACGCTTACCATCTGGTCCGCAATCAGGAAGGGGATGATTGGAAGACAGCCTTCAACACCCCTCTGGGACATTTTGAGAATGTCATGCCTTTTGGACTCACCAACACCCCTGCTGTTTTTCAGTTCCTAGTCAACGAAGTCCTCCGCGACATGATCGACCGTTTTGTTTATGTTTACCTTGATGACATATTGATTTATTTCAGATCCCCTGCGGAGCATGAACAACACGTGTGGCAGGTGCTACAACGTCTCCTCAAGAACCAATTTTTGTTAAAGGTGAGGAGTGTGAGATCCACGTTGCAGTGGCATGACCTGGGTTATGGTCTCGCTGTATGATGAAGCATTTCATCTTGAGTTTTTGTACATCATCCATTAATGCAAGAACAACCTAAATCCACAATTGAAGAACAGACATCGCAGAGAATTACCAGAGAAGATATTTAGCATCTGGTTGGGACAATGTTTCATGAACATACAATTCTTTTCTTATGTTTACCCCAATTCCTCCCCAGTTTCGTGAAGTGTTTAAAGCTTAATTTCAGCAACTTTCAGCGGACTCAGGACAGTTTATGTTAAGAAGGAAGATGACTGGGATGCTGTTTTGGTTTAGTTTCATCCACTTGTTAATAAATTTCCCGAAGACCAGAACAGTGGTAATGTCTATTATACGTGTCTCTCCCTTTTACACAATGAAGAGCTGCTACCGTTCTAGTTCTATTCATGCTGCTCGCTCAATCAGAATGTCTAGACTTTAATCTTATATTGTGGGAATGAACCCAGTCTCCAGCCTTTACCTCAATTGAGCTCACAGGCATCCAAGCTGTCACAATGAGCTGCCCTTCTAGACAATTCTAACTATGTATTAAAAAGAATGCCACCTCCATTACCATTTCTCAGGCTGATGATGTCATCTGGGTCAGAGGGTACCCCAGACCAGAGGGAAGCCCTTTTTGGGTAACCCCCTTCCTGTTTCCTTTCCTGGCCCGTTTCATCGAATCTCCAGTATTCCCCTCCGCTGAACACGTATGTTTGTCCATTGTGTTCCCACACAAACACTGCCTCGACCCTCTCCGGTGCCCGACCCTCCGGAGTGTGCAGGTTCCAGTCTCGAAGTGGGCGTGGGTACCCAGGCAGAGAGTTTGTGGCTTGGAAGACCCAGTACTGGTCTCCTGCACCGAGTAAGTTGAAAGAAGAACAAATTGAAATGTATAATTAATTAAATATAAACCAAAACTGAAGACTCATATTTGTGCATTCAAGTACTACTCAGACAAGCACCTTGCAATAAATGATATACAATTCAGGATATTTTATATTTTGAGGCATTGTCTAGTCCAGCAGTCTTTGTAATTCTGCAATATAGGTTTCAATTCTGGGCCACCGCACGTCCCACAACAACTTTTCACCACTTTCTCTATTAAAATTATGCATTTAATGCCAGAAAACGTATGAAAACATAAATGGTATAACAAGCTGTACAGTTAATCTTTTGAAATGGTTTTGCATTCCTTACCGATGAAAAAGACAATGTGTCCATTGCTCCTTTCATAGACTGCATCGATCCGGTCCAGATGTTGAGGGAGGCCTACCCAGAAGTTACGAATAAGAGCCGGGGTGAAGGACAACAGAGAACGCCCCTGCTGAACTCGCCAATAAAAAGCACCTAAGAGAGGATAGAGGATAAAGGAATAGGCAGAGTTTTGGAGTGTGCATGAATTAGGTGCACTCACTATGACCACTGTGACAAACACAGTTGACTGCTGGTCAGTGTGAAAACTTGGTGTATTTGTAATATACCCCAATCAGCCATAACATTATGACCACCTGCCTAATATTTTGAAAGTCCTGCTTTGAGGCGAAAAAAGCCCTGACCTATCGAGGCATGGACTCCATTAGTCTTCTGAAGGTGCTGTGGTATCTGGCACAAAAATGTTAGGATATCCTTTAAGTCCTGTAAAATGTGAGGTGGGTTCTTTATGAATAGGACTTTTTTGCACAGCACATCCCACAGATGCTTGATTGGATGGAGATCTGAGGAATTTGGAGGCAAATTCAACACCTTAAACTCTTGAATTCTGAAGCTCACCTGCCCACTGTAGGTGTGATGCATTGTGTGTTCTGACACCTTTCTATGAGAATCAGCATGAACTTTTCCTGCAATATGAGCTACAGTAGCTCATCTGTTGGATCGAAACACATGGGCCAGCCTTTGCTCCCCACATTCATCAAAGAGCCTTGGCCACCCATGTCCCTGTTGCCAGTTCACTGCTTTTCCTTCCTTGGACCAATTTTGATAGGTACTGACCACTGCAGACTGGAAACACCCCACAAGAGCTCCAGTTTTGGAGATCTTCTGACTCAGTCTTCTAGCCATCATAATTTGGCCCTTGTCAAAATCATTCAGATCCTTATGCTTGCCCAGTTTTCCTGCTTGTAACACATCAACGATGAGGACCAAACGTTTACTTGCTGCCTAATTTATCCCACCCATTACAAAGAGATTATCAGTGTTAGTCACTTCATCTGTCAGTGGTCATAATGTTATTGCTGATCGGTGAAAGACTCCTACTTCAGGTACCAAAGTCATTGTTTACTCCGTTGTGTTTCCCAACACCTCTCCTCCAATACCGGACAAACTGACACTCCGTAGCCCTCACACTTATTTCTAGAGTTGACAGCAACAGCATACTTTTTTGCTTACCCTTGAAGAAGAAGACTTCCCCTCTGATATTGGCAACAGCATCAAATTGCCCCTTACAGCGATCTGGCAGATCAGGGTCTGGGCTGTGTAATGGGCCAATAAAGAAGAAGCTACTGAATCTTAAAGATGTTGTGATATATTAAGTACTTTAATTGGAATAGTAGCAGAAGTAGTTTTAGAAGCAGCAACTGTAGTAGAAGTATTTGGTATCAAAACCCACTGTGGTGTCGGTCTTGGAGGGGAAAGACTGGGCAGACGAGGAAGATCAGGACTGGCAGTGGTGAAAGTGGGATGAGAGTTTTGTCCTGTGAAATACCATACTGCTATATTATAACATTTGCTTTCCATTTCTGCATTTTGCTAATGTATTTTGCTAATGAACTGCAAAAGAGTTTGTGTTTGTTTTGTTAGTGCTTACCGTAAATGGCCTGTATTGCCAGCTTGTCATCCGTAGGTAGGGTATATCTCTGCATGTCCCCCACTGTCCCCTGGTAGTATGGACTCATGATAGAGGGACTGGAAGTGGAATGTGAAAGACCCAGGGCGTGACCAAACTCATGCACCGCCACCGTGAAGAGATCTGTGGTGCCAGTGTTATCTGACAGAGGGAGAGAAATAGACCAACAACCGATTTTTTGTGAATGCATTTGGCATGTGCGATTTGTTTCAGGTGTACTAGTGAATGAAAAACACAAAGTTTGAGAAAATAGAGGTAGTAAATAGAGGAGGGAAAACTGGAGGGAAGAATGAAAGTTAGAGAAAGGGAGAGAGCTTTGGAAAGACAGGAAGAGAAGGAGAGAGTGAGGAAACGACAGATTAAACAATCAAAATCTCATGATGCATTCACAGTACATACTGGGTGCAGGTACAATAATACCTTTGTGAACCACAAGTTTGAAAAACTGCTGGCAAATCAGGCAAAGGGATTTCTTTTGCTGGCCCTCATTTAGAAAAAAGCCATTTTTAATGGTTTATATTGGGATTTATGGTTAGATTTAGAGTTAAGGTTAGGCATAAAGGGTTAAGCTGAGTATAAAGGATTAGGTGTAGATAATGGTCTAGCATAATACAGTAAACTCAGACTTAGTCTAGTTTGAGTCGTATACGTGTCTAATAATGCATTGTGTTACGCCTCTTGCCCTCACCTCCATACCCGTGACTCCACAGCTCATCATTGTCAAAGTGGGTGTCCCCCGACATGTCCCCCATTCCCGGGAAGAAGGCGTGAGCCAGAGTGCCTCCTCTGCCATCAAAGGAGTACCCATCCTCATGGTAGGAGCTGGGGAAAAAAACCCTAATATCCCCCTCTTTATTCGGGTGGTCTCGGTAGGAGAGGAGTTGTTGGAAGTTGAGGTGGGTTGTGCTGCTCCACACGTGGAGGGCTTGGGTGAGGATGTGCTCCACCAGCGCAGGATTGAGGGATGGAGACCGGGAGGCATCTGGATAGCTGTGTATACTGGGAGGGGTAGAAGGATTAAAAGAGATGGAGGAAAGTAAACACCGCAGAACACTGTTGATTTCCTGGTGCCGCCAGGGCCTTTGTGAGCTCTTGTGTTCAGAAAATGCTCTGATCTGAGGGTATAGGTGGGATGAGAGGACCACGCTTGTTTTTTTTAGCACAGCCCACCTGTTTCCTGCAGCGTGATGTGTAGTAAGCAAATCAGTACCGCAAATAGCAAACAGGTCAAAGCTAAATTTGTCTTTCAGAATCTCATCAGGAGGCGGTGAGACAACCACATGGCGGGCACCAGAATCACAAATCCCACCAATATGACAGGATATCTTTACGTGCATTAATCTGTAGAAGACTGTAAATGACTTCATTGAAAATAGAAGGTTCTTTTGTTGAGTGTCCATTTAAAAAGCTGCATACACATTGAAAATGACTATGCTATTTAAACAGTTTTGACTGTTGATCGCAAATGTTTATTTGAAACCTGGTAACTATTGTCAACCAAAATAATTTAATTATTTAAACATGTAAGTGTAGTATTATAAAGCTACAGCAAAATACCTCCAGGTGATATCATTCTTTTCCCATCGTAGCCCAGTCAGAGCATATCTCTTTCTTCTTTTCCTCCTCTTCCTCATCAGGTCTTCCTTTCCAATAATGTCAGGCAGGGAACAGCGAGGGGTATTCATCAGAGATAGAGTAGCACTGTCTTAAACAGAGAAAGAGAAACAAAGTGCAAGAGAGTGAGATAGCAAAAGGAGAGAACAACAAAATAGGTGCGCGATTTGGAGAAATAGAGATTTATCAAGATAGATATATTAAACATTGTTTTCGCTTTAATATGGATAACTGAGAAATATTTTTCGATCAAAACATCATTACACTAATGGAAGCAACTTCTGAGCAGTTTACCCAGTATTCCTGTCTCCTCCAGTCCACCAAACCTCTGCATCAGGCGAAGGGCTTGCTGGATGCCCTCCCTGGTTTGGAGTCTCTCTGTGCGAGGGTCCAAAGGGGGCAGGTACCCATATCGACTTAGCCAGTCCTAGAAACAGAAAGATATTGGATTGATGATATTTAACAACAAACTATTTTTATCATTATAAGACCAATAATATAAGCATAGCTCAGTTGAGTGGTGCAGTATGAAAATGTATGCACTCACTATTGTTAACAGATCTGGTGGCAAAATTTGGCTAACTGATTTAGAGTAACGTTCAAAAGCTTGGGGTCACTTAGAAATGTCCTTGTTGTTGGAAGAAAAGCAATTTGTATATTAAAATAGCATCAAATTTACTGTTTTAGAAGTAAGGTGTAGACATGGTAACATTGTAAATGACTATTTTAGCAGGAAACAGATTAGTTTTTAATGGAATATCTATATAGGTATACAGAGGCCCATTATCAGCAACCATCAGTCCTGTGTTTCAATGGCACATTGGGTTTGTTAATCCAAATGTATCATTTTATAGTGTTTCATATTTTTTTATGTGGTTAAGTTAATAGTAAAAAATAAATAAATAATCAGGGTAATAAAATATTTCTAATCCAGTCATAACTAAACCTCCAACTGGACTGTCCATTTGTTACTGTGAAGACATTATACTTATACAAAAAAGTTAAGACCTTCCACACTTGCAGACATCCTGTGCAGCTGACAGCAAAATATGCTTCTGAAATTAGCATGTGTTTAAAGTAAAAACGGAATCTAGTTTGCAAGCACAATTTTTAGCTAAAAGGAATTCAGTTTTTCAAAAAAAAGATGAAAAGGAAAGATTTGCGTAAGGAACAGAAGCATTGAATTAGCAGTAGTCTCGTAAATTTAACCCTTCTGTTCCTCACTCAAAACCTTCCTTTCCAAATATTTTGGAAAGTACAGAAAAAGGTGCAGTGGTCTCTTAATTTTTTCCAGAGCTATATTTTCAAACCACACACAGTGAATAATTGCATTAAAAGCATTGTTAAAAGTGTGTTATTGGTGGAATGGTCTGAGTGCAATAAGAGTTTTGTGGCTTACGTAATTCTGAGTATACTGCTAGCTATTATTCCTCAGAATGAGAAAAGTTAACGATTGTAGTTGGGGGTAAGTCTAGCATAGTTATTTGTATTCTTTTAAAATGACTAGAATATTGTAATAACCTGATGAACCTAATTTCATAGGTAATTCTGAGACAGATTTAATTGATACAAAATGTAATTGATGGTTTTACATTGAATAGTGTAATTTTCCAAGTGAGGAGGAAGGAAAATAATCTGTGCCGGTCATGTTAAAAACTTTTCATTGTTGATTTGAAATACTAAAAAAAGTGTAAAAAGTAGGTACACATTAATCTTTTGGGTAACACTTTATTCATGAAAGGTCCTGACTGTAACATTTTAACATTCTACCAACCCTAATCTTTATCCCAAACGTTATTCTAGCCCTAGTTTTAACCCTTACCCTCAACCTTAGCAAGCAATTGTTTATCAATTGATAGTTTGTTTTTTAAAAGTATTATTATCTACAGAAAATCTATTTAACTTTTATTTTCCTTAAATTCTGGTTAATTTAGATATTTCAATATTTAAATGCTGATGCATCAATAGTATAATTTGAGGCATCAATGGAAAAGATTTACCTTTGACATTTTAGTAATTTAACAGACGCTCTTATTCAGAGCAACTAGTTATTGGAATCACCTTACAAAAAACTACATGTAAATGTTAAATGTTCCAGCTAAACATTGGATGTAGTAAAGAAAAGTATAGTTAAAGAAGATAATGTAAAAGCGCACCTAAAATGAATGCCATAATTAATACACATGGGAAACTACTCATGAGGATGCATTTAAGATGACAAAATGCAAATCTGGGAGGTTGATTTTATCTTGTTTTGGAAACTCTCAAAAGACATATACTTGGGACATTTTCTACAGGACGTTATTGAGTAAGTTTGTGTATTTATATGTGGTGGGACTGTGCACCAACATTTCAAGAATAAACACACGCATGCTTGCACACTAATGTGAAGCTATGTCCAGTATTCATATATACTGGCTCAATTCCAATGAATACTCTAAAAAGTTGTTTGTTGTTAAACATCAGTCAGGCCACAGGAATTCAAGTACCATGGAGAATTCATTTAAGGTTAAAATACATATCTACTTTTCTTTATCTCAATGTTTGGAACACATAACTGAAAAATTACATATAAAAGTTAACATAACAGTCAGACTTAATTGGAAATGGAAGTATAAATCTGGTTCACCAATTCCAGCATACAACATATTATCTTAAAGAAGGCATTTCAACAATGCCTTTGTATGAAACATTTTAAATATAGTTCATATGTATAACATAGGAACGAGGGAATGTCATCAATGTATATAACAGTGCTGCACAATGGTATAGTGGTAACACTCTCAGCAATAGTCACATCTCCCCATTAGAGGCTACCGTTCAATCCCAGAAACCTACTCTTGTCCCTCCACTCTGCCTCCTATTCTTTCTGTCTATATTATGTGAAATAAACCCAAAGAAATATCCTTTAAAACAATGAATGCATATAATGAAGGTTATTTTGTTGGTTGTCATTATCAGATTAGAAGCATTAAGTTTCCTTACCACTCCACGAGAGTACTGGTTAGATGTTGGGGCACAAAGCCCGAATGAGATGGTTGCAAGAAGCCATGCTCCACTCACCAAGAGAACCTGACTGTAATGCGTAACTAGTGCCATAAGCTTTAATGTTTGCTCACAACGTCCTCTTGTAAAGATGGGGAGTACAGGATGTCTGTAAGTGTCAAATGCTTGTCTTAAAACCAATGGCTTCCCATAGATTATTGGACCTAAAGCCTCTGATGTCCTCAGGATGACTAATAAATCTAATAACGAACTGGATACTTATAAACACCTGTTTTTCCCTGAGTAACAGGAGAAACCGCAAAATGAAGAAAAATTGAAGTTGCTTCTCAAGCGGAGGTCTTGTCGGTCTGTTCCTCTTGTTACGTACCCCTGAGACTAGACAGGGCCTGGGCATGGATGGACATTATGGATCAACAGGATGCACAAATAATCAGTCAACCCGCCCCCTTACATTTTTTTATGCTCTCGCCCACTCCTTTCTGGTAAACGATTACACACTTTCTGTTTCCTCTCACAGTGCAGAGAACATCTTTAGATGGACACACTCGCACTTCACAGTACACATTTCCGGAAAAAAACACCTTCCTCAAAGAGGTGCAAATCTCAAGGTTATAACAATATATACTGACTGGATGATGTCATTGTCTTACACATGTAACTGCCAACTGGCTCATGAGTATCTAGTCTGGGACTGTTTCATACACACTAGCTACCCACATAAATTCACCAGAACACACAACACAGACACTCACACACATATCTTTTGTTTTTAAATCTGAAAGATTTCAGTCTTTGTGTGTCACACCCGCAAAAAAGAGATGAAAGAGAGAGAGGGGAGAATAGATGGGAAATGGGGAACAAAGGACAAGAGGAGGGGGATGATGAGGACCTGAAACAGTGGGTTTCACTTCTTCATTTCCTGAATGTAGACAGAGGAAGATAGCTGGGGATTTACAGAGACCACAATTTACATGGTCAGAAACAGAATTATGAGAAATAAAACCTAACCACCTGAAAAATATCCAGAAATGCATGGGTAATTGTAACAAATGCAATACATTTTATTAGTACAATGTAACTAAAACTTAACCATAAATAGTACTGCCATCCTTGGTCTTAAGCTGTTTGCCTGCATTGTAGTTTACTTTCCCAAAGAAAGTCTAACTATGAACACTTTCCCAGGCTTTTAACGAACAATGAAACCCTATTTTGAACATGTGCAAAAAACTTCACTTAAATTGCCCTACGGGTATTAGTTTACATTACAGAAAAGATAAACATCATTGTTCTAATCAATATATCACTAGAACCCGTTTTAATGCAACAATTCATAATAACAAATTGTGGTGCCCTCTCAGGTGCTCCAACTCGTCGACATACTACCTGATCCCTATCACTAATTATGCTACCTAAACACTACCGTTCAGAAGTTCGGGTTCACTTGGAAATGTACAAAAAATGTTGTCCATTAAAATAACATCAGATGTATTAGACATACAGTGTGTAGACATTGTAAATGTCTATGACTATTGTAGCTGGAAAAGGCTGATTTTATATGGAATATCTACATAGGCGTACCAGAGGCAAAGCCCCATCTGGGCCAGGTTGGGCCTGTGCACTGCCAGATTGAGTACTGGCCCAGCCAATCAGGTTGGCTTAATACTTTAAAATCTTTACAACAAAAAATATATCTAATCTAATTGGTTGCATCAGATCCGATATTTTGATGCAATGTGGTTAGGCTGTCAGACAGATACGTCAATTATCCGTACAGTATAATGCACTTTTTTGGTTTCTGTAATCTCGTTCTCTCTCAATTCCTACTTTCCTCTCAGAATATGTGGCTTAAAAGTTTTATGTACATGTTGATTATTTGTTTTATTTGTTTTTGGGGTGATCATCGGGGACGGGTTAAGAGGCTTCTGCATTATCAGGGTACACCCCTGTCCAACCGGCTTTCAGTGGTCGAATTGTAAGCTGTTGCTGCACTGCCCCCCCTAAGGGAATTTTGTTGTTTTTTGTCATATTTAAACTAAATAGGTATGGCAGTTTTGCTGTATTTGATTTTTGGGCCCAGCCACTTTTACTCATGCCCAGCCAAACAATAATTTCTGCCTATACCACTGAGGCATACCAAGGCCCATTATCACTCCTGCATGTTGTGTTTGCTAATCTAAGTTTATCATTTTAAAAGGTCAATTGATCATTAGAAAAAATATTTTGCTATTATGTATGTTACCACTGATAGAAATTGTTGTGTTGGTGAAATAAGCAATAAAACTGTCTTTTTATTGTAATGATACCATACTGAGGCAAATATAGTTGTGCAGTTGCAGTGTGCGCCACTTTTATTAAAAGCCTAGTTCAGCCAGCCCACGATTAGATGTTGTTTTGGCCCTCACTGGATTCAAACCTGGCCTCTTTAAACTGCCTAAGGCAGGGGTGTCAAACCGGTTCCATGGAGCGCCGAGTGTCTGCAGGGTTTTTCTCTCACCTTGTACTTGATTAATTGTACTCATTGGTTAGTTTCTACCCTTACCTGGTTGTTTAGGTCTGAACTGGGAACCAATTTAGAGGGAAAACCATAAACCTGCAGACACTCGGCCCTCCGTGAAACCGGTTTGACACCCCTGGCTTAAGGGGTCGTGATCTATATTACCCCAAAAGTAACTCATGGATGCGTAGTGAACAAATCTACCAGAAATATTCGCAATATATACACAGTTTTATTTTAGGCTTTCTATAACATAGCTACTGAAGGTTGTAGGCAGCAAAGTGTTTGTCTATCCTGAACAAATCCTAATGCAGAATTTGTTTTGTCTGTGGCAAGGCTCTACCACCGGTCCCCTGCCTGGCAGTCTGCCTCTAACCACTACACCATTTAACAAACGCGGGTAGTCAGTCAGACAATCACTCACAAACATTCACTCTTAAGCCAGTCTGTGACGTAGCTTTTTCTTTGCTGCTCTGCCCTCACAATTCACACATTGTCTACCTTCAATGGGATACAGCCTCAGCATTCACTGTAATAGAATGCCGCAAGTTTCATACCTTTGAAGTTTCCTCTCAGCAGACCACACATTTGCATACACATTCACCCAAATGAATTACCAGGAACATTGCCCTTGACCCAATGTTTTATGTTATTGAATTACCAATGGTACATAGAATTTTTATTGAAAACAATTCTATACATTTTTGTTTGGTTATTTTGAAACATTGAAACTCAAAATCTGTTACTGTGAGATGACAATGGTTTTGTTTTCAACTTTTTTTAAAGATAAGTAAAATGACGTTGCTTTCATAAGTACTCAACCCCTGTGCTCTATTGGCTCCCAGTTATCACAGATTACATTATTGTCCTAACAAGAACACAGTTACCTTACCATTGACCTCCACCTGTGAAAAATGAACCCAGTTTTTGCTAATTAGCAGTAATTCACTTTATAGTTCTTAGCTTATTCACACAGTACAGCTTAACATACACTCTACATAGCCAACAAGAACTCCGGACATTGGAGCAGGCCAGCCAAAGTGTGGCTAGCAGGGTAAGACTCACTTCTACAGCACAAGATTCAACACAGACTGGAGTTTTTATGCCACTCAAGTCATCCTTGACATAAAAAGATATGCTTCCTCCATTCTGGATTGCATCAATATCCGCACCAACAATGTCACCACCCATAAATAAATGAAACCTTTCCCAACCAAAATCTGTGGATAAACAGAGAGGTCTGACAACTGCTTAATGCACACAAAGCTGCTTTCAGATCTGGCGGGCGGAGGCCTACATTTTATTCAGGGCCAACTGAAAAGGGGCAGCATGATGGCTAAAAATGACCACAAACTTTGATCAACGACGCATGTGGCAGCGTATCCAAGCAATCACTGACTACAAGCCAAAGAACCCTACCCCCACAGCCAGCGACGTTTCCTTCACCGATGACTATCCACTCCAGAAGTGTTGTCTGCACTGAGCAGGGTAAATTCATGCAAGGCAGCTTGTCCCGGTGGTGTCTCCGGCCGTGTGTTCAGAGCATGTGCGGGGCAGCTGACATTTTCAACATGTCACTGGCTCAGGAGGTTGTCCCAATGTGCTTCAAGACCGCAACCATTGTGCCGCTGCCGAAGCAGTCTGCCGCATCTAGCCTGAATGACCTCCGACCGTATGCACTCACCCCCATAGTCATGAAGTGCTAGTTCTGCCCCACCTTAAGTCCTGCCTCCCCCAATACTGGATCCAAACCAGTTTGCCTACCAAAAAGGTGCAGCAGCTCCTGTACTATTTGAGGAGGCTGAAGAAAGCCCATCTGTTCACCAAGATCCTTGTGAACGTTTACCACTGCTCAATCGAGAGCATTCTGACAAAATGTGCTACAGTGTGGTTTAGCAGCTGCTCCATAGCTGACCCTGCAATGGACATCTGGCACATCACTGGTTTCTGGAATCCCAGACCTCCAGCGCAAGCAGCATCTGTACAGGGCACGCAGGATCATAAGGGACCCTTCACAACCATTCCACAAGCAGTTTTCCCTCTTTACAGGTCTCTTAAGTCCCAGACTCAGGAACAGTTTCTTCCCATCTACTGTAACCTTGCTTAACTCTGTGACTATTTACTTACCATACCCCCTCCGTCTCTCAGGGACTATATTGCACTCCTCCCTTGCAAAGCCTGATAATGGACATTTTCTATTGATACAGGTACATGTCTACCTCAGGAACCTAATCACTGCAATCCCTGCCTTTCAGTTGCACATAGACCTTGTACTTTCAATCCGTCTCTTTGCACATTAAGAATAGCCATTGTTCTTGCATTTTTTTCAGTTGTAATACATGCATGTCTACCTCGGGGACCACGTTGCAATCTCTGCATCCCGGTTGCACATGGTACCTTATTACATCACTCCTTTATTTGCCTTGTTTGCACATTTAGTATGCCATTTAAAAATTGCCATTTCTACCAAAACATCTACTTTCCCATATTACACATTTGGTATTGCCTCTTGTACAGCATTTTCCTTCACTGAACCCATAAACATGTATTTAATACTGTAAATAACTTTTTATTCAGCCCTCCTCCATTTTAGTGATGTGAAGTTTTACTCCTACTGACTCGGACCTTGGCAAGTCGTTTATTATAAAGGCAACCGTGACCGTGGAACACACATATGTAGTTTGTTGGATGACCTAAGGGGTCCTTGAGGAAGAGTGCTGGCTTAGGAGGGTGCTGATTCACGTAGAGCATTAAAAACCAATAAAATAACGTTAAAATCAATCCTATATATATATAACAGGTAGCCAGTGGAGAGAGGCCAGTACAGAAGTGATGCTTTCTCTCTTTTTTGTACCAGTTAAAAACCTGGCAGCTGCATTTTGAACAAGCCGAAAGCAGGACAAGGTAGACTGTGACAGATTCCCATATACAAAGAAATCCTTGGGTTTCAATTTGGCAATGGCACAGAGTTGGAAAAAGCTCCCTCTGACAACACTGTTTACTTGTTTATCAATTTTGAGATCAGAATAAAAAATTATCTTGAGATTTTTTACCTAGCTATGTATATTGTTGAAAAGGGGCCCTAAGTTATTAACAATAACCTTGGTGGAATCTGTGGGGCCAATTAATTGAAGAACGTTTGTAGCTAGCCAGTATTCAACATCTCTAAGACAATCAGAGAGTGATTCCAGAGATTTCTTTTTATAGATTTTCAGGGGAAGGTACAACTGAGTGTCATCAGCATAGTAATGGTACGAGATGTTATATTTCTGAAAGATGGAGCCCAAGGGAAGCTTCTATAACGAGAATAAGATTGGGCCTAGTACAGAGCCTTGAGGTACCCCACAGGTGTTTGATGCAGACAAGGAGAAATAGTTCCCAATATTTACAGAAAATATCCTGTCTCTCAAATATGAAGTAAATAGCTTTAGAGCAGTACCCTGAATGCTAACTTCTAGCTTAAGACAACCTAGAAGGATGGCATGATTAATCATGTCAAATGCAGCACTAAGATCACAAAGAATTAAAATAGGGTTATAGGAAAAACAAGATATAGTGTAAGCTGGTGTGTAGAGTCCATAACCGACTGAGTGAGAGTAAATAAGTCAACAAGTTGTAAAAACGCTCTAACCATAGGCTTAGCTGGATAGCAAACATGAATTTTAAAATCGCCAATAATCAGAAAATTATCAGAAGTAGGTACAATAAAAGATAGTAAGTCTGATAAATCTTGGATAAAACCCTTATCATATTTAGGAAGTCTATATACAATCACACATAGCATTGGACTGGACAGTTCCACTTTGTTTAGCTGTACTTCGAAACTTTGTTATGATGCTGTTAAGGATTAATGTCCATATCCTAATTTATCCATTATTCTGCTAATTCACTGTAATAAATGGACTGTTTAGACTAGGCCTATATTTTGCTTTAGACTGTTCATGGTTGCCACATATAGAAGAAGACTTAGGTCAGCATGCCCTGTTATTTGATTTTGTTATGGCCTGGACTGAAGGAGCCAGGCCTAAACCTTATCTTATCTATGGTCCTGTACAGACGGCTCCAAGGTGAAGTTGTCTGTGTCTCCTCTGTTTCTCCCATTCGGGTAGGACAGAGACCAGGGGTAGCTCAGGTTAGGAGGTCTGTTAACTATGACCTAGAACTTTGGTTGCCATGACAATGTAGAGTTCTATCTTGTTTTACGATTAGTATAACGACTTGTTTTTGTATGTATGTTATAGCAAGAGATAATATTTGCAGAAGCTGACCAGGGGGGTATAAAAAAGAGAAAGCCATAATGAAATGTGAAGCAGTCTGTCATGGCATTACCCTGTTCATCTTTTGTAATGTTGTGATGATTGTTCCCGTGGATCCACGTAATTAAACTTGAAATAATCAACTGTTATACGAACGACTGAGAAGTTCTTTATTTGAATAAATTGCGAACATTTTACATCTTCCACAATGCAACTGACAGAGTGCGACACTTAAAATATCTACTAATTCTCCACCACATCCAACGATTCTAGAGGAACTAAAAAAAATCTTAACTCACCGACGTTAAGCTATGTCTCAGACATTTTTCACAAGAAATCATTCAGAATACGAATGTTGTTTCAAATAGACCATGCATTAACCAAAACCATTTTAACAGAGATATGTTCAGCCAGATGGCATGTAAACAGTATCGCCAGGGTTCTTTGGAATGGGATGGTAGCCTAATAAATTTAAATTATAGTGGTCGGTTCCTCTCTTACGAACGTGAGGTCTAACCAGCAGGTAAAGCACTGTTTGTGCTGGAAGGTAGGTACGTCTCTGAGAGCTGAATGGATTGCGGAAGGGACTCGAGGAAATACTGAACCAATTGGCCAAGAGGTTTCTTTAATCCTGGGTAATATGCTTCCTCATTTACCCCCTTTACTGCGGCGTTTCCTCTTGTGAGAGGTGAAGTGGGGGAGCTGGCACAGATTCGCTTGTAAATGAGGGAGAGATAAATGTTGTCCTCCTGGACTCCAAATATGTATATTGGCAGCGGCAGCCCAAATATCTAGGAGAGCTTAGCGTTCATATACCATGAGCGAGGAAGCAACTTGGGCAGACATGTTGACAAACATGTACAGAGAAATTTGATGTGACGGCTCGCAAAATAACAACCTGGGGCCATCTTGGAAAAGAGGAGTGGTCTCTTCAAGTTGGAGAGAGAGAAAAGCCGGCATCAATATCCCAGGAGACAGGATCCATGATACATGAAGCAGGCAGGATGGCATGTCCTAAGTAAATTCTTCCCTCGGTTGTGCAGTTAGGAGAGTGTTTTTGTCCTGACAATCATTGTACCTGGTCGCTATGTGAGGGGTGAACTGAAAGCGCTGAAAGAAATGGTCCCTCTGGCCTGGCGAGAGTTAAAGCACCGTGCTGCCCTGATGTGTTCTAATATCCAGTGGTCTGTCAGGACTGGGAACAGATCCCAGGCACCTTTGAGCCTGTGTCTCCACTCCGGTGCCTACTTCACTGCCAGTAACTCATGGTCACCCACGTCGTAGTTCCTGTCTGCAGCAGTCAGCTTCCTAGAGTAGTAAGCCCAGGTGTGGAGTCTGGGAGGGATCCTGTGCTGTTGGGAGAGGACCGCCCCCACCCTGACTTTGGACGCATCCACCTTGACCGTGAAGGGCTTGAGTGATGCAGCAGGGGAGCGGTGGGGAATCTGCCCTTTAAGTCGGGAAAGGCTTTCTCTGCCTCCAAGTTTCTGTGGAGTTGCTGAGGTTGGCTTTCAGCAACAACGTGAGTTGCAAGGCAATGGTGCTGAATCACCTGATGTACCAGTGGTAGAAGTTAGCAAATCTGATGAAGGCCTGTACTTCCTTGATGATCTTTGGGACTGGCCATGACCTCACCACCTCCACCTAAGGCGCATAAGCCGCTCACCCCCATCTTGCCATTCTGCGGGACGGTCGGAACTGAGCGATGAACCTGGGAAGAAAACTCACTGTCCTATAGCGACGTTACCCATTTGAGGGTGCGTCCAGTTAAGAGAGAGATTATTGTGGTCACCATCTCATAATCTGTATAAGGCTCATCTACAAAATACAATTCACATTGGAGAAGGAATCCACGACAACCCTCTGGATTACCATCATCCTTCTCAGGCAAGGCTTTCCGGAGTTCTCTTACGTGGGCTCTATAGGCCTCATCCTACCAAAGGCTGTTACTAATCCATGCATCTGTCCCTTCATGGCGCTGAGCCTATCCTCTAGCTCCAGAAAATGACCCAGGGCTCCAGTCCACTCCCTGTGCCAACCCTGACTCATCGACTGGGGTAGTACAAGGAAAACAAAAAACAACTAACTGATCAAAAATAATAAGTGCCTCTGTGGTGACAGGTCATTCTGTGAGGTTCAAGGGAAGGGAATGCGTAAAAGCTAAGGCAAACATGTCACGAACGGGAGTAAGGACCCAATCGCGGATAGGCAGGGCGAGGGGAGAGTGACAAGTAGAGTGATCAAGACACTGACAGACGGCAGAGGTACTGACCGGTGGCAGGCAGAGAAGTCGGAGACAGGCGGTAGGTCGGTACACGGGCGGGCGGCAGAAGTACAGGCAGGTAGCAAGCAGAGTAGTCAGGGATGGGCAGAAGGTCGACACACGGGCTGGCAGCAGCAGTACAGGCAGGGAGCAGGCAGAGTAGTCGGGGACAGGCAACGAGTCAGTACACGGTAAATCCAAACAGAATGTAGACTCGAAGATTGCTGAGAAGCCCAATGTGTGTATTGACCATAATCCAGCAGAGAAGGGACGACAGGGCTCTGTGGATATACTGTGGGTAACGAGGTGAGTTGGAACAGGTGCGTGATCAGGGATTGGGAACAGGTGTGTTAATGGCTCAGGTACGTGAGGACCCGTATCCTCACGTACGGAGGCAGGGGCGTGACAAAACATGATCTAAACATACTGGAGAATAACATTTAGCCATCTTTTAATGCAGTCTTTCAAAAATGCAGGTGCAAGTGAAAACCAGGAACTAAAATAGACACCATAATGACTTACAAGAAAGAGGTGCGTGTGTGTGTGTTGCATTTGCAATAATCTCCAGCAGGCAGTTAGTGGAGCGCCAGAGAGGGAAAGGGCATGCAGCGCCATGAGGAACAATCGGACCATATCTAACAATAGAAGATCAGGATTAAACGGTACAGAAGAAAATATGGTTTCAATCAGAAAAAAGTAAATCTGCTAAAAGAGAGGCAGATAGATACCCAGTGGCGTTGTTAGGCATGGGCGTCCAGATCTTTTATGAATAGCCTCGGATCTCAGATTGATCAAAAGATGTAAAACAAAAATGTGCCCCTGATCTTATCTCATCTTCATCCGCTTATCCGGGAATCGGGTCCTGGGCCTACCTCGAAGTCTCCTCCCAGCTGGACATGCCCGGAACACCTCCCTAGGGAAACGTCATGGGGCATCCTTACCAGATGCTCAAACCACCTCTTCTGGCTTCTTTAAATGCGAAGGAGCAGCTGCTCTACTAAGTGTTCCTAACCCTATCTCAAAGGGAGACGCCAGCCACCCTTCTGCGCAAACTCATTTCAGCCACTTGTACCCGTGATCAATTTATTTTTGTGTGGCAATTTCTTAACTAATGTACATTGGAGAAATGTTTGCTTACCTATTCCTGGTATGTAACACTGGTCAAGGTGTTGTCCTTCATAGTTCAAATGCAGGTGGCAATGCAAAGCTCTAGTTGTCTCCATTCTAGCTGCTTTATCAGCCAGGTCAGGAGAATCTGTGTGTTCTCCTTTGTGAATGCCAAGATTACCAGTTTTATCTAAGGACTCTATAGCTGCAGGCCAGGTCGGAAGTGATAGTTACTAGTACCAAAAAGCTAACTTTTCCCTCAGTGACTTCAATTCCCTCTGCCTAATGTTTAAACAACAAAGCCCTCCTGTTGTGGGGCGTCAATCCCAGGCTCCTCTCAACTACCTGACAGCAGATGAGACGTACCTGGTATGGACCCAACCAACGTGGCGTGATGTCGTGCAGTTGATCTTTCTGTGCCCCATTAAACATTGTCCAGAAGCGGAGCCTTCCATAGCTCCCCCCGTCGGTTGGAGGTTGCCTTCTTCATCTCATGACAGAATCATCAGGACTAGAATTAGTTCAGCTGTCAGAAACCAGGCATTAATAGAGACACACTGCAACCCGGGAATAGATCCACTTGAAGCTCACAATTGTCCTTATAGCCAATTTCAGTCTCTCTGGCTCCAACCAGTCCTTTATCACTGAATCGCTTTCAAGTGTCTGGTAC
Source organism: Esox niger (assembly GCA_016801105.1). NCBI lineage: Eukaryota > Metazoa > Chordata > Actinopteri > Esociformes > Esocidae > Esox > Esox niger. Next base: position 39,453 of record JACXGJ010004935.1, read on the forward strand.
CTATCAGTGAAGTCTCCTTAAGAAGATTAGTTGTGTTGAAGCCAAACCTGCTTCACCCGAATAAGTTGATGAGATGAATTCAATAAGGAAGAGAACAATATTATAATCAATAATCAACCCATTTTATTGATTACACAATCAGATATCTGGAGACAAGCTTACCAACAAGTCTAAAGTTACTTCACCTCTGTGCAGTTTTTATAGCCTTTTTAGTTCCCGCCCCGTCCCTAATCTACCCCCTACATATACATTCTTTCTTACTCGCTAGGGCGTGATTACTCAAATTCCTACTTGTCTTGCATCGGCTCGTAAGGCGCGGATCTCGGGTAAGCCCCCCTAACCAATAACATGTGTTTTCCTATTACTGCAGCACTTGAGGTACATGACTCCCCCTCCCCAGCCTGTTGCAGCTTAATTTCTATTCGGCACCTTTCTTCTTCCAACTTCCTCCTCAATTTCTACATTAACCTTAACATATCACATTAACATTATTAACATTACACATTAGCCTTTATCACATTAAAATTATTAACATATCACATTCGCCTTTATCACAATATCATTCTTAACAGTTGCAACTGCACAGTACACAGTCAGAAATATGTCCATTACATTAGTTTGTTGCTTCTTGCTAATGCCTTAAACACAGTCCTACCAAACACTTAAACTTGTATACCTGACTATTCAATATCTTTTAAACAGTAACAGTATAGTGGTGCTTCTGTTCTGCTAGTGTAGCAAAATAACAATTCCACTCTTTTTCGTAGTTGGTTTAAATTCAATGACCAGCCAATAACAAAACTTCAAGAACAGAAGATCAATTTCCTATTACTGTTCCAATTACTCATCATCAGTTAAGAAAGTTAACTAACGTTGAAGAATCACTCTCAATGAATAATTCATAAACAATTCTCAATTCACCTAACCAGATATCAGTAGATATATAATTACATCTGATTGTTTTGTCACGGAACAACAATCAAATTCACCTTTGCTTCACTTAAATGCTCAAATACCTAATTGCGAATCAAAACATTTCACACCATCTTGAAACTCCGCTAACATAACTTTTATTGGCCTTTAATTTAATTATTTAATCCTCTTATTTATCCTATTAGCTAAACTAAATAAAATGGTAAGATGTCTTCTACTCAACCATAACCATGTTAGGTTTTACATCAAAAAAGTCTGTAGTAAGAGACGTCATGCTTTCAACTTAGCCCATATCCCACATCCCACAGTTTTTAACCAACTCATCTAATATCGTTGCTGTTTGTAAAAAAATTGCTCATCTTATCAACACAGTAACAGCAAGTCGGAAAAAGCGATGTCAACAGAAAACACGTATGATTTCACTAAAATCAAGGTACAATCAGTGAGTAATCCCCAGGAGAATCCAATCTTGATCTCTAAACACTGTCACATCAATCTACCCCAATTGTCCATCTGTCAGTGTACCATTTCAGAATTGAAACTCCATTAACGAGTATCAGGCGTTGGTCTGAAAACACAAGCATTATCCCAGTCATCATTGTAAATACAAACAAAGTGAAACTTTGTAGGAAATCTAACTATACGGGCGTTGGCTATTTTACTCTCTGTTGCAAGCTATGACTACATTGGATGCAAATCCAGTCTTCATGGGAAACCATGGCGATGTGGTTTACCACTTACATATGAGGAGACAGAAAGGCCACACGCAAGATAATGGAAGGCAAATTCCATTTTGTGCAGTCCAAGCTTAGGCAAGGCCGAAAGTATGGGCCTCGCCAAATAGTCACAGTAACGACACAATGAATGTGTTCATCCAAGTGTACACCAAACAAACCAAAAATTATCTTGGTGAACGATATCAAATATTCCACCAAGGAGTACAAAAATGAAAACCTCGTGCACAGGGAATACCAAAAGGGAAATGCATTTACTAGGCTGACCACAACCAGATATCCACAAATGCCCGGGACTTGGGCCACAACTGTATTCAAATCAAGGACAATCGGTGCGTGCGCATATACAGCCGTAAGGTCCAAACTTCTCTGCTTCAAACTCTATTATTCGCCAAACCACATGCTGTCTAACCACTTTGGCGTTTTACAGGAGCAATCTATACCCTATCCAGCAGACCAACTGCCGCATACTAACTGCTTAAAATCATGTATGAATCGCCTCACAATAGGTTGACAGCCTGGGAGTGTTACTTGTTATATCAGGACATGGAACAATGGCAATTTCTTAACTAGAGCAGCTTTAACTGAAATACCCTAAAACAATTACTTCTATTTACCGTACTTTCTCAAATTCATCTATCTAACACAGGATGGTAGGGGCGGTCAGAGGGACGATCAATCCAACCTGAGTGAAAAGGACTACAACACATAGATCAATACACCCCCCACAAACTTTTGTTAGCTTCCTGTTCTGATGATGTTCAAGAACAAAAGTTATGCAACCATAAGTCAGGGGAGAACCATCTTTATTCAGCATGAGACGTTGATGGTAACAGCCTTTGTGCTTCTCCGACTGTCTTTGTCCTAAACAGCCTATATATACAAGAACACATTCCCTCCACTTTCTAGCTGTTATCCAATCGTATAAGGGCAATGTATGTCACAACCTCCCTATTCCTAATCCCAAACTTTGGAATGTATGGGGGATGTGTGGCATTGATGTTCAACCACATTCCTTGGTGGAGTTGACGTTCA